>CAVNYN010286833.1:7322-86921 GCA_963692815.1 Nyctanthes arbor-tristis
CCCCCCCCCCCCCCCCCCCCCCCCCCCCCCCCCCCCCCCCCCCCCCCCCCCCCCCCCCCCCCCCCCCCCCCCCCAAAAGAAAAAATCAATTCTTAGAAAATCATAACCATATATCCTTAAGATAAATAGATCTGCAAGTGTAAATGTGAATAGTCTTTTCGTGGTGGCAACATAAAAGATTTAGCTAGAATTCAGCATAGAATAATTCGACTTGTACATTAAGTGTACGCAAAGTTCAAAATAGATATATCTGGCCATGTGATGACCATTCATTTAGAAAATGATGTGACATGTAGGAAAATAAGATTCTGCCAAGTGTACAAAAGTGTCAAATTTTGTGTTTATATGTGTAAATGTTGCATTATTCTTCAAGATATTAGTTGTTATCTAACAGTGGTTATGCTGGAAGTCAAAAGTAATCAGCATTAGTTGCCCAAAAGCATGCCGGCCAAGTTAGTAGTCACCCACAGTATGATGTTCGGAAATGAAGACTGTATGCCTCGTCTCACTCTTCAAAATAAGTATGTTAGAAAAAATATACGATGTTTATGAAGAATTCATTCTAATGGCTTACCTCCTCAAAATGGGTGAGTTTGAAGTATTTCTTTCCAATTTCAGTATGCCTCACCCTGTCAAAGCCTTTGCCATCTGTCTCCACAAATCTGTGATTGAGAAAGTGATTAATTTGAATTAAACAGATTCACTTGCATATAATCACCATGTTTCAAACAAAATTGCACCTGTAGTATGAAAGCTTGTACATCAGACAATTCAGCATGGTAGGAGTGGCTTGAGAATCAATCCGGTACTGACCATCTCTCTTTAGGACAGCATGACAGAAGAAATTAAATAAGTCAACAGAGTTCAATTGGGAATACATTCTTCTTAAGTTACTCATACAAAGCCCCCCCCCCCCCAACCCCACCAAAAAAACCCACCCTTCTCCCGCACTTCGTGTCCCCAGCTTTGCCAAGGTATACAAAGAAAGCAATTTTATAATTACCAAATACGCCAAATGTGTAGCTCCTAAGAAATTTACGGGCTCATCTGTGTGGACTCACTGCATATGCACAGGCTCATGGCTTGTAAGCCATGGGCTTATATTAACCCAGACAAGCTGTAAAAACCTCATAGAATGTGTGGTGGGAATGATTTTGAGGAAAAATGACTTTCAAAAAAATCTCCCCAAACAAACTCTTAGACTTTAGTTAAGATAAGGCCTTAGGTCATCTGAACATTTTCCCATCGTAATATGTGGCTTATTCAGAATGAGAAACAAAATGCGGTTAATTTCACATATGGTCCCCAACCTTTGAATTTTCTCAGTTAGGGCTGCATTGTTTTTCCAACACCATGGGTTCCCTACCATTTATAAATTTGCACATAAGGTTCCTTATGATATTTATGCCCTTACACTATTAAATAAAAACAAAAAAAAAAGAATTTGAAAAATAACAAAAATAATAAAAAATAAAAAGGAAAATTTTTTTCCTCCTGCGTAGGTAATTAACCATCCCACGTTACCCCCAACCTGATTAGAAATGACACGTACCGCAAAAGATTTTTTTTTTCCCTTTTGGGGAAACCCCTTCATTTTTTTTTCTGCCATTTCTTGCAGCAATGGGAAGAACAGGCAGTAAAATCGGGTCCAGAAATGACTACCAAATTTTCCATTTACGACATAGTTGAGGTGGCTAACTCAGTAGGTAGGGTGGCGAAAAAATTATTTTCCTTTTTCCATTAATTTTTAACTTTTTAATTTTTTTTGCTTTTATTTAAAGAGTAAGCGGGTAATAAAGGTCATTTTTAGAGGATTTGGGACCTTATGGACTAATTTACAAAAGGTTGGGGACTCATGGTTTTAAAAAAATGGGAAAAAAGGGAGAATAGAGACCTAGCTGATACAATGTGCAAAGGTTGAGGACGATATGTGAAATTTACCCAAAAAAAGCCACAAGTAAGAGTGGACATTGAAGAAACTAACAAACATGAGTTACTCCATAATCTTAAGCTTCTTATGAATTATAGCATGCTTTGAATGCAAAGGATAAAGTTTATAGCAGTAAAGTGAAAGGAAAAGAAGCAATTTATTTATCAAGCATGAAGCTTAGTTCAATGCATCTAAAGATTCTCAATGAGCAGACTATTCAATAAAATCTTACCATCTCCAAAATTTTATGTACTAATAGAAATATTTTCTTGTTTTCTTTAAATAGCTTGTTTGGAACAAATTAGATTAGCCAATGAGAGGCGGATTTGGCAGAATGCCAATCCACAAATAGTTTGAGTGCCCATGTGCAAACTAAGTTTAATGAGAAATAAGAGAGAATGACTCGAGATGAATGATGGAAATTTGTGCAACACATGCTAGTCCTACGAAATATGTCTATGTAATTGATTTGACCAACTTTCGTTAAAAAGTAAATTGGTTTGCAAACATCCACTTAGCTTTTTTACCACTTAAAATTTTCCCCCTTTTTTAACTTTTTCATTCTATTATAATGACATAGACTCCACCACCAGCTATGTACAGTCGGCCACACTCGCCACACCTACTGGGAAGAAAAAGAAGGGTTGGTTTGGCATCCAATTATAATTGAGTTTAATGCAAGCCATAGCACCTAGTGCTTAGACACATTCCATTAATCACATGGCTTACATCATCCATGAAGTGTGGCAAACGTGCTTCCATGTGCCATAACTTTGAAATACAATGCTGCTAATAATTGCATGCCAAACAGGCCCTAAGAAACAGACTGCATAATGAAAAATTCAGTTTGTTCATGACAGATTTTGAAATTAGAACTTAGTGTAAGCTTGATTGCAAGCATGGAATTTGCTTGGAAAGAAAATGTTTTCTTGTAAATTCAATGACTAGTAATTGAATTCCATAAAACAAGGAAATTATTTTCTTCAAAATTCAATTACAGTTAACTGAATTTAATAAATTAAGTTCCATAACGTGTTTGACAGAAAATGAAATTTGCAATGGGAAGAACGAATTGCTTAGAAAACAGTAACCTATACCCCCTCATAGTAAAGTGTCTACAATGTTTTTGAGGAAAATGTGGTCACGTGAAAAGGTGGAAAAATTTTTCCATTAAAAAAAATGACAGTTGAAAACTACAAAAGAAGGAATTGGAGTGAGAAAAGGTCATTTTCCATGGGAAATATTGGCAAATACATACTAAAATCTATCTATCCTGACAGTAATAGTTATGCTATATTTATGAATGCAAGTTATACACTGCCTTCCCAAAGCTGTAGATACAACCATTTTTCAATAGAAGACAAGGCGGTCGTGCTATTATTTGACCATCAAAATTACAATATGACACTAAACATCAAATTGGCTGGGGGAAGATGAGATCAGATAGTTGGAATAGGCATGCTACAAATCACTCACCAAATAATCAGGTTCCTTGATGTGAGGGAATACACCTCCTCCTATCCGAACCATCCATAGGAACTTGTTAATGTCGTCACTAGGGTAACCAACAAGACCTGAAATGAGAATCAAATCGATGAAATAATCTGTTTCTTATTAGGCGAAAGTGCTCCAAAAGTAATATTGCAGAACCAACCTCCAAAAACAACAAGAACATATTTTACATCCAATGAATTGAAAATTTCCCAAGCTGCCTTTTCGGGAGAAGACATGGCAGTACCGACAGTTGCTATATGTGTATTGTTCCAGGTATTATTGTCAACTATAACTGTGCGGTTAGCCATAGCAGTTGTTTGGTAACCATAATCCCACCAAGATGCAACCTGGAATGAGTCGGACAAAAAAGAGTAATTAGCAGCTTGCTGTCCAAACCAATACCATCTATGATAGAAGAAAACTGTGTCCATTCATTATCTGAATTACACATACTGAAACAAAAAAAGTTACTACTACTTTGTATTTGTAAATAGCTCGCGCGTGCACACATATTTTTTGTCCGAGGGAAGGACGGGATTTCCCTGCCCAAAATCCATCCGCACTGATATCAATACTTGCAATAAAGGGTTTTGGTGAACACAGAAGGAAATAGAAAGAGATATAGTATTGCTTACAAGCCCATTCTGACAAATATTTCTATGCAAAACCCACCAGTTTGGGCCCGTATTAACATGTTCCAATGAATCATTCAGGTTCACATGCTTGATGCTACTTATCCAATTATGCAGTCAGGCCTGGTGCAGCAGCCTTAGAAAATATGTGAGAACGACCTTTTGACCAATTCTATAGCAAAACTTAAGCTGAAGTGAATGCGTGCTTAAATATATTTGAGACAGCTATACAAAGAACTAGAAGCTTCACTTTCTAAATTACTGATCATTGCAAAATAAGACTTCATTCCACAGTTGTCCAAGTACTGTCACTTGTAAAGAAGTCTGACCGATATTTTGTGAATAACAGAGTGGTACTGGGTACCGTACAGCATCTAAATGGAGTTCCTTCAGTGGGTGTTTGATCCTCGTGATATTGAATTATCATGCAAAAATTATAATGAGATATAATGAGGTAAAATGAGTGATGAAGATTTAATGAGTGTTTGAAGTATATGGTTGCCATTGACTAGATGTCAAATCAGTAGTTAAAAAAAATATTATGTAGAAAAGAAGTGAGGATCAAAAACGTATTTTCATTGAACAAAAATTGTAATAAGAAAAACAATAAACTTTTCATGCTGAAACAAACTAATCATCCGCAAATGAGATGCACCACAGACAGAGTACATCGCTTAAGAGTCTCTTTGGTTGAAAAGTGAAACTTCAAACACTGACGACGATTATAGAACTAGTGCTAATGTAAAGATGAACCGATATCCAGAAACCAGTGTATTTTCATTATAAAATCTATAAAAAAGAAGAAGAATGCAGTTAATAAAGAATAAGGTAACAAGAAATTACTTTATCGTCCACCTCCGTGTTATGGCGCAACCAACCGTAGGCCTCTCTAAAATCGTCAAAAACATGTAGACCATCGTGAGATCGAGAAGTTAGCACAATAGAGGGTGCTGAATAAGCCTCTGCCGCAGCCCATACACAATGAACCTACTCAAACTCTTCCGATCTATCACATAACACGAAGAAACAGAAAAAAATGTAGTATACAAATTCTGGCAAATATGACATTTTGAATTTCAGTACCAACTGTCCACTGGATACACATTTAACACCCATACGCATCAATATATGAGATTAGCTACAGAAAATTCTCATCGACAAGCCATGTGTTCACTTGAGACAACCTCTGGCATCCATCTCGATTTAGCTTAAACATATAGAATTCGAGAACTTAGAAACCAAAAGTTGAAACAATAATACAGAAGACATTTAGGCCAAAAGTCGACAAGCCAAGTATTTCTACCACGTCTTCATATTTACTGAAAAAGAAAAAAAAAGGAAAAAAGACAAAAGAAAAAGGAACAAATTACAAACTATAGCACAGAATCAAAGCATAATACATTGTGAACCCTAATGATGGAGGATAACTCGTCTCACACAACACAACCACTATTTTACATTTTCAAACGTGTAAGATCCACAAAGGGAACAGCCCCGTATCCTTAAATGTTAAAAAATCATATTAGAGAATGGCCAATTAGTTAACACTGCATATGGAACTAGTCGTATAACAACATTGATAGGTCTCGGAATAAGAACGGTCTTGTCACATTCATTTTCATTTGAACTGTTCAAAAAGTTCAGTAATTTTACAATAAAGAAGAACGCTAAGGATCTCCAAACTTTCTAACCCCGATGTTCCCCCGTATCCTTAAATGTTAAAAAATCATATTAGAGAATGGCCAATTAGTTAACACTGCATATGGAACTAGTCGTATAACAACATTGATAGGTCTCGGAATAAGAACGGTCTTGTCACATTCATTTTCATTTGAACTGTTCAAAAAGTTCAGTAATTTTACAATAAAGAAGAACGCTAAGGATCTCCAAACTTTCTAACCCCGATGTTCCCCCGTATCCTTAAATGTTAAAAAATCATATTAGAGAATGGCCAATTAGTTAACGACGCTCTTCCGATCTCGTATAACAACATTGATAGGTCTCGGAATAAGAACGGTCTTGTCACATTCATTTTCATTTGAACTGTTCAAAAAGTTCAGTAATTTTACAATAAAGAAGAACGCTAAGGATCTCCAAACTTTCTAACCCCGATGTTCCCCCGTATCCTTAAATGTTAAAAAATCATATTAGAGAATGGCCAATTAGTTAACACTGCATATGGAACTAGTCGTATAACAACATTGATAGGTCTCGGAATAAGAACGGTCTTGTCACATTCATTTTCATTGAACTGTTCAAAAAGTTCAGTAATTTTACAATAAAGAAGAACGCTAAGGATCTCCAAACTTTCTAACCCCGTGTATGTTTAAAGTGTCTCAGAGCTTGAGTTCAATTAGTATTGAAACCAAACTCCAGAAATTGTACTCGTAATTCTTTTCAATCATTAGAAGCTTTACTTCACCGAAATGAAAGTCATTTAAGTAATGAACCAAAAAACTTGTGTAGTAATCATCAATCACAAAAGTCATACTAGCAACGATTAAAATAAATAAACAAAACTGAAAGGTCGGTAGGTATGTGGCCTTTATAAGAATAATAATGTCCATGCTCACCTAGACAAGATATCCATGATTCAGTAAGCATAAAAAACATATTAGAGTCCATACCACATAAAAGGCACCCAACAAGACGAGCAAGAAAATAGCAATAACAGAAGCCTCCACTGGCAAAACCAAAAGCCTCTTTTCAGTTTTGGGGAGATCGGAAGAGCCCGATCCACATTTTCCTTTTCCTTTGCCTTTCCCTTTTCCTTTTCCTTTTTCTTGTTTTTCCTTGAAGTTCGTTCTTTCAGTGAGTCCTCACTTTTCTCAGTATTCACCACATCATTATGCATAACATTAGCAGCATCCCCTGCCTTAATGGATATGATAAGCATTTTAGTCAAAGAATAATAGTAACTCAATTTTATAACCAACAATATAAAGAATAGACTGCTAACGTTGACAGGAGAATTTTCTGATGAACCAAGCAACTGAAATTTTATTGATCGCGTAAAAACACCGAAAGCTTCTGAAAGAGCAATTCCAGACATTATGCAGGCTGCCGGAGCAAGCACAAGCATTAAACGCACCTATAATACGAGCAAACGAAGTTATGCCCTTGAAAATGTGAGTTGAAAGATAAAATATCAAACAGGCAAGTTTCCAGCTATCCATACCATGACACCAGAAAAATATACCGATGTGACTATATAAAGAACTGCAAAAGAGCTCGCATCAGATAGTGGCAGAAAGCATGCCTACAAGTCACGACACAAGAAAGAAAAAATAAATAAGTGTAACAGATTATTTTTGAGGGTAGACAGTGGTTGAATCCAGATACGTCAATCATATTTAGGACTTGAATGAAAATTGAGAACTTACAACAATGCCAGCTGGAACCAGAAATGCCAAAACATTAATATCCATAAAGTAAGACGGCCATGTAGGAGGTTGATGTTCGCTAACACTTGCAATAATTGGTATATACTTGCTTGCATAAGTTCTGTCTCAGTTAGGAATCACAAAAACGAGGGGAAAAAGAAAAATGTCAGAAATGCTGCGGAGTTCATACAAGGAACATGCCAGATAGGAAATACTGCAAATTAATTCTGAAGGTTCTACACATTCTAAGAAAAATATCATAAAGAAAAGAAGATTTAAGAGCTAACTATTCTAGTCTTAAAAATCTAACACAATGCGAAGAACAAGAAGGAAAACTAAAGACTAGCAAGACATCACTGAACATCTAAAGCGAAAATTAGTTGAGCAGATTTACTCGAGTTAGGTTTACAGCCATACTCTAGGAACTGAAATCCAAAGAAACAGATGCTTTTTTCCAAATTGGCAACTAATATAGCCTTAATAGAGAGTGAACGAAGCAAGCTATAAACCTGCTTTGCACTTACAGACATGCTATTTCTAACATGTTTAACACCAAGAAAGAAAGTTATCCAGCCAGAAGATTTCCAAGTCCTAGTTTGATGTAGGTTTCTGAGAAGTGATCTAGAGAAAAAGGGTTAATTTTTGGAGAATGCATAGTCAAAAAGTAGGAAACTAATGCATCTACATGGAAAATTATTTTCCTTGAAGGATGTATGTTTGGAATGTGTTTGAACCAAAGTAATTCTCAAAAAATGTACACCAAGAAAAGGCTAAAATTGGGAAGACAACCAAATGATAAGCGCTCAATGTCTTCAGTTACTAATTAAAATTCCCGGGAAATTAACCCAAATCACCATTGAATTATAGGCCTTTTAAGGAAATGCTCGTTAACCTTCAAATACAGCTACAAACGTCCCTAATCTATCATTTTTTTCTACGAAAAGGTCCTAAATGGTTTTTCCATATGACTGTTCAAAATTCAAATTTCTTATGAAATGGGGAAATATCCTTTCGGTTTTAAATTAATTAATTAATTAATTAAAGAAAAAACAGAAAACATAAACAAGAAAATAAAATTAGGTCCGAGAATTAATAGCAATAACTCGATCATAAAAACACTACAGAATTTTCCCTTTCCCCGATTAACTTTATTATTGCAATTTGTAAACTCAATCAATTTCAACCAGACAAATTGAAGGATCCACTTCAATTTCAACTACACATTTTGTCAAACCTATAAAATCTCCATTTCATAAATCCATAAACTTAGAAGTTCAAAACTAGAAACAAATAATATATAAATATTTGATTTAACAGCATTGGCATTGTCAAGGGTAGCAACTGATTGGGAAGGGAGGAAGCCAAGAGGCACAAAGAGGTTCTCTCTGGAAACATCTATACTACTAGGAACACTATGATTTCTTGTTAGACCAGAGAAGATGGCATTAAGCGCATTTTCTCACTCATCCATTAAGGAATTCCTGAGATTCACAAGATTTCTTGGAAAACGTCAACATCAGTGAGCTCATCTGCACAAAGCAAGTTAGAAGAAAGGTTGATTTTGGTGGAAGTTTATGTCATGAATGAGGCCATAACTTCTAAAGTTTTGGTACTTAAGAGAATTTTTACAGAAAAAGTTATCTTGTCCAGAAAACAATTAAGTATTGGGTTTTAAGTGTTGTTTCAATTTCAATGTAATTTTAGAAACTATTCTATCTAGAGAGAACTTTGATAGATGTTAAATGGAGTTGTACAATTGCAAATTTGACAGTGTAATGGAGATTTATGCTGTAGCCATAATTGGTTGTTGTGGTGGATGTACAGCTTTAAGTGATAGCTGCAGTGGAAGGTTTTGGCTGTGAAGGTGGGAAGAAATTTTTTCTTCTCATCTCTTTCATTTTTAAAGTGGAAAGACGAGATTTGCAATGTAACATACTCTTTTTGAACTAGATGCACCTCATTTATTTGGTTTTCTTTTTATTTATTTTATTTGGATTTTATTTTTTTTTTAAATTTTTCAATAAAATCCTTGTTCTTTGGAAATTTATCAAAAGCAAAAAATTTATCAAATAAATACCAACCACATTCTCCACAATAAACAAATTTTGACACTTCCCAATAATCTTTCTTCAGATTACCACCACACATTCTCCCATAAATCAAAAACTTTTGACATAAAGCTCCCAAGAACAAGCTAAAATGATGGCAATTTAGTATTTTTCAGTTGAATTTTCTCCTAGCCTTGATAAGAGTAGGACGGTTTACGTTGAAAATGGTAGGTTAGGAAAGTTTATGCACAGGGAAGCCATAGATTAGGGACGCCTTTTGCCAATGTCGCTAAATGATACTCTGTCCCAGTTATGAAATCTTGTGTATTTTTCCACAAGGATCAAGAAAGGTTATTGGAAAAGAAAAATTTACAAATGACTTTTCCAATATACCCTTATTTAATGAAAATAATAGTTATTACTAATTAAATAAGGTTATTTTGGTAAAAAGACAAAAAATAACTCCTCAAGCTAGAAACAGGATAATATATTTGGGATGGAGGGCGTAGGATTTAAAATTAAACTTGTGTACTCATGCTGGATTTTATAACTAACCATCCTTACCAGTTCCATTATTGTACTCCAAGTAGCAAAAATATCATGTATTTGACAACAGTTCTTGTGTTGCCTGGGCTCTACATTTTAGAGGATGCGCTCAAGTTGATACAACAGGACAAGGATAAACGCACCAAATTGGTATTAGGTTCCAAAGGATTCCGAAATTGTATCTCACAGTTCTAGTTCTACCCTTCAAATGAAATACAAATGGATTATTATCGTTTAACTTCTTGCAAATTATAGCCAAACATGCTCAGACTTTCCATTTCAGAGGATGCACTCAAGTTGATGCAACAAGACAAGGACAAAGGCATGAAATTGGTGTTGGACTTTTGATCTCGTCTTTTTCATTTTGTGTTAAATTCAGAATGATTTCGAAATTGTATCTCACAGTTGTACACGTCAAGTGAAATACAAAGGAATTATTATTGTTTAACTTCTTGCAATAGCAAGAAACAACTTACGGATCGAGGAGGCTCAGACTTCTTCCACTCCATCCTTTAGTTGGGCTAGAAGCCACCATCGCTACTAGTACAGCTAACACAGCCCCGCAAACCATCCTGAATGTTGATTATGAAAGCACACTGAGTGAAAAAGAGAAATAATTGCAACAAAAAAAAAATCCTAATTAACTTTTCACAAGTTTTGCGCATGAACCTGCTGCTTTTCTGTGCAGTATCAGTGACCAATATGAGAAACAAGGAATTTTAAGTTAATTAATTGTATTTCATCATGTTCTGTTTTAGTTAATTTTTACCACCATTACTGTGGTCAGATCATATGTTCGTAAAGAAAATTTCGATTACGGGAGAGGAAAGCTTACAGGCCGACGGATACTACAAGTGTAACAGCTACTTTGAACATTCGAGGTGAGAGAATCCCTTTGATATAATACACAAGAGCTACGATGTGGATGATAATAAAGACCTGCATGCCCAGAAAAAGTAGGATCTAATAACTAAAATATCCATAAACTTAGGATAACATGAGAGCAAGCATACATTATACATAAGGTGCGTCAGTAAACATAATCATACAAATACTGACAAAAAGCTCACATGTCATTATGCACTTGAATCACATTCATTTTTTCAGCTGAACCTTCATCCTTCTCCTCAACTGACCTTTCGTTAGGGAAAAAAGGTCATTTGAATAAATAGCTATGCAGCCCATACCATTACCTGTCTTAACTACACCAAAGACTATGTATTCGGACTTAGGTGCTGGTGTCGGGTACGGGCATGGATTTAAAATTAAGGATATGGGGACACAATTGATAAGGATCCAAAATTTGGACACGGACACTGGGATGCGTCTTAAATATTTTAAATATTTTTATATATTTAAAACTTAGAAAATTTATTAAAAGATTTAATCACCAATCATATTTAACTACAGATCTGAGTGCACTGATTATTTGAACAATTAGTTAATAGTTGACTAGATCAATTTATTCATCGAAACTACAGGTCAGCCTGTTCACTTGAAAATATAAATTTCCAGAAGCCCAGCCGAGGACCCAGTTTTTACAAGAAAAGACAAAAAACCTAATTATTCATCATCTCCCTCGGTGCATCTTAAACACTAATTATTCATCATCTCCCTCGGTGCATCTTGACCTGGAATTACTTCTGCAGAGAACGTCCACACCACTTTCATACTTCCTTCTCTTCTTTTTCAAGGATTTGTCTTTTTCGTCAGTCGAATATCATACCCAGTGCACATTTTATCATCTCCTTCATTCTTTCAATCATCAACAATAGTGAGCCGTCTATCTCATACTTTTCCGCCCTTTGTCCGACTTTAAATTGGAGGATCCTACCCCATATCCATGTCAGTATCAGTGTCATGGCGCTAGAGCTTCACCGGAAATGATGAGTCCAAGCTTTATACCCAGAGAGACATCATAAGATTCTTACAAGTGAATCCATTGACTAGCGGATATACATTGCTGATGAACGAAGCAGGTTCACATGGTTCAAGTGGGCTTATCACATCTAATATATCTTTTCTATTTATAGTTGGAAGGGTTGTGAGTGCCTCTTGATTTTCAGCAACTTAAGTTTCAAAACTCTGTGAGAACTATAGAACCATTGAGCCCATGACCACCACTTTTTCCTGTAACAAAAATTGCATAAGTTTATCCTAACATTAACATGTTCTGAGAATAAAAGAAGCAGATTGAATCTTTCATAATATGATGATAAACTATCTTAAGAGTAGACCGAAAAGAGAGGATCATTGCTCAAGGTTGGAATATACAGAAATTGCAAAATCAATCTCGTTTCCTCAAAGCACCAAGGTCCAGGAAATTAAGCTTACTGGATGACCACTAATCAGCCGCTCAAAGAAAAGAAATGGAACAAAACAGCCAGCAAGGTCTATTGTTATATGCACCCAAATAGAAAGAGGACACTCGAGAACTAATTAACAATAAGAACAGACATCATACATAGTCACAGCCCAAAGCTACCTCACCAATAATTCGAAAAAAATATATTTTCACTATCCACTGTAGCAAACGATACGTGTGAGGGTGCTCCAGGTCAGGCCTTGGTACTGACCAAAGTCAGCCTGTCTAAAGAGGTGAGCAAGCCAGGACTATTAATCACCCAGGCAAGCCATTGAATCCTTTCAGAAAATTAACCATCCAATGCCCCTCCAAAATCGCAGGTCAGGGGCCATTTTAAGCGTGTAGTTGCATCTCAATGTGCCTACTTCAACTACACGGGCCAAGAATAATTCCTCCGCGATTTCTATGAAAAGATAATGCCTTTTTTTTTTAAGCATGGCTAAAAAAAAAAGGGAGAGCGACTGGCACCATAAGATTCTTATATGAGAATAATTGGACCCCATGGCCTATAAACTATCAAAAATTAGGCAACAACGTGATACATGTATATTGTTGACCATGCGAACTGAAGCTATGTAGATTAATTACAGGTGCAAACTATAATTACGCATAGGGAAACACAGAATAAGCACGAGGTTATAGTTCCGCAATAGTTCAGAGTAAACATTTTCCACATCTAAAATGATACTAATTAGAAGTATACAAGCATGACAAGACCTTCTCTAAGGATGTCCAATGAACATAGCTTATAGTAGACAGAACCATGTGAAAAGATTTAAAAGGAAAAAAAATGAACAATCAATATAGAAAATTATCAGCCATAGGATAGGACTGATCAACTGATGGGATAGGACTGACCAGCTGATGTTCCAAATATCATTTGCAGATAAAATTGGGGGTATAAAACGCAATGGTATCTAGACAGAAAAAGCATCATTACACATTTTAATAGTATACTAGATTGCTGGGATACAACTTACCAAAAATGATGCAAAATGCTCAGATGTCATGACAGCATTAAAACCTACAACTGGCACCAAAGACGCCAATAAAGTTCCCAAGACAACCTGCAGTCAGATAATTTAAGGGTAATGAGAGAAATGTTAGACCAATACTTAATGTCCATTCAATGAAAATAAACATGCACCAGATAAAACAATGAGGATGCTAGTTACTACATTCACTAGAACCAAAAGCATCTGTTAATTAAATAATTTGACAAGTATAATGGCTCCTGACAATCTATGAGCATCAACTTGACGGTCAAAATTTGAACATCTGGCTAAAAAAGCCTATGGATTCAGGCTCTATATTAAAGAACAAAGTAACTAGCATAATCTTTCACATATCTTAAATATACTGTGACCAACTACATCGTACATCTGAAAAATATAGATCTTGTTCCTTATACTTAGCACTTTGTTTGGAATAGCTTAAGTTGTTCAAATCATGCATTGAAGAGACATCAGTGCTTGTGGGTCTTATGAAATGTTTAGATTAAAAAATGAAAAAAAAAAAAAATTTAATAGTGGATTACAATCTTAGCCAAACATGCTCATATCTACCATTAAATTCCTGTGTTAACATATGTCAATTACTGTAATATGGTATATACAAATATACAGAACATGTTATTAACCATCTGATGAAATAGAAAGATATCATAAATAAAAAGTATTATTGCCAGCCTTTAAAAAGAGTTTATTAAAATTCTTATATTACCTAGCATGCCTGATCAACACCATTTTTTTTTGATGTATGAGTGCAATGCATGCACCAACTCATTTTGTCAAAACGCTGAATCCATACAGCATTTCTTAATGTCCTCTGAATAAACTTACTACAGTACGTACTCTTCAGATTCTAGCTTAAGTACAATAAAGAACTTCAAATTGTCACGCTAGAGGACATCTTTCTGTTTGCTTTATCAGTTAAGGGCCGAATACACTATTTACTCAAGTGGAGCAAACGCAATGTACCGGTAAGAAGAACACTATTGGCAAAATAATTCAGGCTTCAAATGTTTATGATACTTACAAGTGGAGCATATGCGATATACAGGCTTGAAGAATAACGACCAGTTACAATGCACAGGAGCACATGCATCGGAATAAGATTTATGATGAAAGTATACCCTCCCCAAGAGCACACCTGAAAAATATGCACAAAGAAAGTTATAAAAGCTATAAAGCGTGAGTTGTAATTAAAAGAAAACAAAAATAGTGCAGGTACCATGTAAAAGTATGCAATGGCATTTAGTGTAGCATAGAAAAGAGACCCTGTATTCAACGCCTGCAGTCCATCCAAATATTAGTAAATTAGAGAAAATTTAATTGCCCATAACAGTCCAAAATAAATACATCAGAAATATACTCAAAAAGCGAATCAAAACTGTCATGAAAATATATGCTTTTGCTTAAAAGGTAGCAATAACCAGTAATAAGGAACACAAATGGCATTATACATAAAAAGTAAATGCAATAATATCACCTTTATATAGAGATAGAATGTAAAGATCAAAGCAAATATGGCTACAGCTTCATTATCATAGCTACCAGCCACAGATCGAGATATATAAGATGGCACCTGGAAAAGACATGAAAGTAATTAATACTCTGATCTACAAGAAGATCCAACCATCTTGCATTATAATTGCAAGTGTAACAATATCCGAAAGGCAACAACCATGTTGACAGATCATATTTTCTTTTTGAGAAGTCATTTTATGATTTTTAGGATTTATTTATACAGTGACGAATGTCTATATTATTTTGTTCGCTCAAATACCTGATAAATAGGAAAGATTGACAACGAAAGATTTCACAGAACTAATTTTTAGGAGTTCTATCTTTTAATGTGTTACAAGATGTACATACGTTATATATCTAATTGTAACTTATTGCAATATAAGTGAATATCTTCATCTGATATACAAGGCAAGCACATTAGTACGGGATTTTGTCTTTTAATTTCTAGTTTTCAAGTCGACCCTCATTGTAAAAAAAAGTCCAGCCTCCACAGCAAAAATAAATTGGAGCATGTTCATTTTGTGTTTCAGTTTTGAGTTTTTGTTTTGAACTCATTTTCTGTTTTTTGTTTTGAGTTTAATCTACGGGGAAAAAAAGGTTGATTTGCTTTCCTTGTTTTCAATGCTCACAGTTTTTCACACTGAAAACACTCAAAACGACAACTGTCATTTCAAGTTTTCTTTACAAAATTTAAAAAATGTCAAATTAAACAAGTTTCCCACATTCTGAAAAACTCAAACCTAAAAATAGCCTGAAAACAGCAACAAAAACATGTCCTTGTATTCTACTTTCTTCAGATCTAAAATGTCAGAATCCTCTGCTACCACCAAATTTAAGACTGCATTAAACAGTTCTAAGACTGAGTTAAATCAACATTCCGCTGAAAGGCATTGCTACCTGCCTAGTTTTGACTAAATAAGAATAATCAGTTTGTATGCTCATAGCTTGTAAGACAATTCTAGATGGCAAGGGAAAGCAAGGCCACTTTTTGGGTAAAATATCATCAACAGATGATCACAAGTTTTATCTGTGGATGAAGAAAATTCAAATAATCTCATGTCTGTGGAACTCACTGCAACTGAAGATAAGTGGAAATTACATGTTCTTCACAACAGCAAAGGAGATACAAGGATGCCATGGAGCAGTCCTATTCTACAAGTTCAGGACAACGCTCAAAATATGAGATTAAAACAAAAACCTCATCCGCCAAGCAAGGCTCTCATCTGTTACAGAGGACGACAATACCTTGAAGAGCATGTGGCTTTAATCGACGCTCTTCCGATCTGTTGTAACTCCAAATTAAGTGCAATGAGGATGTAGCTACGTTGCATAAGTTCGTTAAACAAGAAGATATACAAATTTCTCGCTGGACCCTGTGGAATTTTCAACCCTTACCAACCTTGGATAGAGTTTTCAGACGACTTGTCAGGGTAGAAGCTGGAAGAAGACTTGTGGTGATGAAATTTCCATTCAGTGAAGGAGTTGTGCTTGATGTAAGTACAAGTGTTGGCCAACACTAATAGTAAAGAGAGAAGTGTGAAAAAGGGGAACAATTCAATCATCAAGCAACGAAGATAAGCTATGTTGCAGATTTTGTAACATGGGGAAATAAGCCAAGGTGACATGTTGGGAATTGTATGGAAAGCCATGGAATTTTTGAAATAATGAAAATCAGAACCTACCAAGTGGATAGCGATATAGTCAGGCTAATATGGCACATCTTGAGGAGAAAAAGTAAGAAACTGGTGATGCTGCAGGAGTGGGAAATGGCAGGTTGGATAAGAATGAGACCAAGAACCTAGGACTAAACAAGACAAACTTGTGACCGGCATTGGCCTACTGAGGAATGTTCTAGTTTTCATGCTCTTAGTGCCTAGAAAAATTGTTGTTACACGATTTCGATTATTGAATCTAGTGCCACAAACCATATGGTGGACAGTTGAACACTGCACATCAGTTTACTCCCTATAGCCGCCATCCTAGGTAACCAAAAGATTAGATTAACTGATAGAAACTCAGCAACAAGGGATAACCATGGAACAATTGCCTCGACACCATCTTCAAACTTAAAAAGATATCTCCCATCTTCCAAAAGTGCAGTTAATTTTTTTTTCTATCCACCAGATATCAGTTAATTTTTTTGTCTATCCACCAGATATCAAAAAGAACCAAGTTTTCGTGTTATCATTTATTCCTCCCATGGTGTGTTTACGGACCAAACAATGGGAAATTCATTTGGGAAGATGATAAAAGAGCTGGATTGACTTTACTACGTTAATAGGTGGCTGTGTGGGACATGCATCTCTCTCAAGTTTGGCAGATAAAACATCTTGCAAGTACGCGCAATTTGGTTGCATCATTCTTTGTCAGACACCATTCTTTCTGATTATCAAATTCTATGTTTGCTTTGTCATCTGTTAATTTCAGTGTCTATTTTTCCATTGTGAATTTGCCAATTTGTTAAACATCACTGTGATCATTATATATTGATGAGTACGAATAAATCATATGATCCTTTGCAGTTAATTAATACAGCTCCGCGAGGTCCTTTTAGAATTCCAAATATTTCTAGTGCTAGATGATTTCCATCAGATAGGGTTAAAGAATATTTTATTTTTAATATTTGGAATTAATTTTTTGAAAAGAAAGAAGTATACATCAATGATCATGTTTTCCCCAACAAAATAGAGTTGCTAAAAGATCGTTACTTGCTGGAAATTTCCCGGGCCATTTTTTTTCCCCAAAGTTGCCTTACTTTCTGGGGAGGATTAGCATTGACGGCTGCTCATCTTAACCATCAGTTACCCTCAATAGCTACTTGAAAAAAGGCGGAAAAAAAGAAAAAGAGAAAGGTGGTCTAATATCAGATTTAAAGAATTTTTAACTTAATTCTCAAGTTATGATCAGATTCCTCTTAGAACTTGTTCTGGGGAGCTTTATCTAGAATTGATTTTTTGGGAGAATGTGTGATCGAGATGTAAAGAAATATTATCAGAAATTGTGAAAATTTATTTTTTATAGAGAACACACAGTTGCTAGTAAAGTTTGACTCATTGATCAACTTTTAATTTAAAATAAATCTCCCTAGAACAAGCTCTTATATTATATGGGCACACCACATTTGTCCGTATTTATCCACATGGAACTACAAACTTGATTCTCATACAGTTAAATGATTTTTTTATTGGTTATTCACCTGAAAGTAAGGGTTACAAGAGTTATCAATTATAACTGGAGGAACAAGGTTAGACTGGTAGCTGAAGGCTATACACAAACTCGTGTTGTTGTTCCTCCAGCAAAAGCAAATCTTTGTACGCTATTGTCTTTTGTGGCTAATTTTGATTTGGCTTTGCAGCAGTTGCATGTTAAAAACGCTTTTCTACTTGTGACTTGAAGGTGTGAAGAACATCAATTTGGATACCCTTTCCATGCTTTCTGGGCATTACAAATGTGTTGTCAAAATCTCTAAAGACCCGGTCAACCATCTGCCTTCTAATAAAACTTAAGCACTAAGAAGAAAATTGGGATGAGCAAAAACTGGAAGCTGGTGAAATGCAATGAAGTTCAATGCGGGAGCAGTCCATTTCATCACATGCAAATACATAGAATGATTAACAGAAAATTGCCAGAAAAAATAAAATTTAAAATGCCAAATAAGAACAAAGATGTGCATATGACAAACTACCATGGCCAATAGAGCTGCAGCAGTCAATCCAGCACCAGCACCTTTGACTTCCTATAGAAGTAGATGTGACTGAGAAATCTATTAACACATAAACATATAATATGTGTCCATATAACTAAAGTTATGAATCACAAGTTGTAATGGATCATAGATTGACCAGGCACAAGAAACAACCTTTGTCAGGAGGTAGGTTGCCCAAGAAGCAAAAGCCGAGAAAATGGGAGCTGTAAACACACATACAGTTTCCACTGACAGAGGAATATTCAACGAGTTCAATATCCTGCACACCCGTGTCAAAGGTCAAAACAAACATTGCTACAAGCCTCAAACATCACACATAACTTGAATAGAAAAATATTACAACTAAAACTGAAACAAGATAGAGGAAAGGATTATAGGCACTTAATTACTCCTAATAATAAAACTGAATTTATTGAGTTTTTCAACTTAATACAGATATTGATCATATTGAGATGCATCTATGCTAAATATCCACAATGGTCAACTAGACATACTTCCATAGGGTTCCAGCAGTCAATGTGAGGCCGGGGTAAACAGTTCCTCCAATAACACGCCCAAGCGGATACCTTTATAACATTAATGGAAAAACCCAGTTAAATCTTGTGTACTGTGATGACAATGAAAATGACATTTAAAATATATTCTTCAAAAAAATTCAGGCACCAGCGATAGTAGACATTACCAGGTACGGTCATCAAACCAATTCCAAAAGTCCGATCTATTCCACTTTTTGTAAGAAACTGCAAGAAACCATAAGGTGATTGAGCGGATGCAAAAATATTTGTTGCAAGGAAGCATTAAAAAACTCCCTGGGAAAAGCAGGTCAAAGTGAATCTGCACGTGCAAAGGACAGCATAAAAACTAATAAACTAGCCTGTTTGCTTTTGAGTTCGCCAAATTATTACGGTTTCAGATTCGTTCTCCAGGAAAGGGTGAGCAGGGGGGCTATCAAAGGGATCTAATTCCATCTATGTGTTAGATCTAGGAGGCATGATATTTCAATCTCCATGGGCATCGAAACTTGAGAACATACTTCAAAGTTGAATCCTTCCAACCTCAGCAAATGCTGAAAGTTACACCACATGTCTTTCAAGCTTCCTTTTCGTAACCTTAGTTCTAAGAGTATTCTTTCCCTCTTCCGAAATGATATCTCAAAATTCTACACATGAGATTGAACATTTTGGGAAATCATGAGTTAAATAATGAGAACTTGAGCTGGTAGAGCATTGCATCCTTATTCTAGTTACTGCATAGTAAATTCGTACATCCAAAAGGCCTTGAAACAAGCCCTTTATTATAAGATTTGTTCCAAATACATTTAACAATCCGCCTGCTGGTTTTGACAGAAACCTGTATCAGGCTATTACTCTATCCTCTATATTTGTTTTAACTGAACAACTCTTTTTCTACATTTGAATTCTACAGTATCACAAAAAATGTGTATGCTATTTCATTAATTAGAAAGATTAAAAATGACCCAAAGAAAATAAAAAAAAAAGATTAATCTTGAAAGATTACCTATTCTTACCAGCAGATTTAACCCAAAGAAAATAAAAAATAAAAAGATCTCTATTCCAGAAAATCCAATGAGGTAGAAGCCAGACAAACCTGAGTGACTCTATAATTAAAATAAGGATCAAACTCGTGAATTACACTCTCGTACTTAATCACCTGTACAAGAAAGAAATAAAAACAAACAAACAAGTGACTACACCAAATTAAGATTCCAGTCAAAAATCAATCAATGAAGGACCTTGGATCCAAAATTCAAAATTGCATTTCAACGATCACATTTGAATTCATTATTGATACAGAAACTTATAACCGTATATGCTTTAAGATATTGAAGAGAAGGAACAATTTTTTTACAGAGAAAAGACGGATCGAGAAAGCCAGGACGCCGATGAGTAACAAGATGAAGACTGATAGAACATTTCCGAACGCGTGACGCAGAGTTGATGGTTCTGGAGCCTCCGGGGCCGCCATTGACGGCCAAATCAAGGTATATCTGTATAACTATTAAGAATTCACACACAGTGAGAGAGACTGAAGGGAGGAGGGTTTTGTAATATCCGTATGTATTTGTTGAACTCCACGGTTTCTGAGTTTTGACTTGAAAGAATGAAAGTCTTCGCATTGGGGAGGATTCGTTAATTGAGTGACAATTTTACCCTTTCAAGAATAAAAGCAACAGTTTTCACTGTTTTGATACTTTGATTGGACAAGAATACTATGTGTCATGATGCCATTTGACAATGCTACATGGCATATTGGCATTTTGTTATTTTGCTGTTTATTGGCACAGATGATAAATTATAATTTCTACCTACTATTTTCATTTGATAATTATTTATTTATACTTATACATTTCAAAACTCTTTTAAAATCTCCACTACAAATTCTCTCTCATTATAGTTTATTCACAATTTTGTGCAAATCATGAGAATAAAACAAGCGTTTTTAGTTAGAGCATATATAATGCAGGAATGTTAGAGGTGTATATATCGTAAATAACATTGACATTATATTCAATAAACTCTCTAATGTCCACATTGTATATTTCGTAAATTATTATTATTATGTATTCTGAAATGAGAAACAGGAATAAATCTAGTGACTAGATAAATTAATACTTAATAATGTTATAAACAATATCAGCTCATGACATTCTTTTTGAAGCATCACACACCCATAAGTATAGAGCTTCTAGGCGGTTGCTAGGACCCCAATCATGGCTCAACAAAAAAGCTCTGGAGTTAAAAAGTTATTACTGGAAGTTTAAATAGTTATATATTAATTATGTAATAGAATACATAAAAGTGATATTTAGTTGACGAAGGAGAAAAAATTAATTGTTAAGTATAACAAATAATCAATTTAATCCAAACTACAATTAAAACTTTGCCATGAGAGTTTTAGCCTAGAGTCCCCGCAAATTTTTAATTCAAAAGTTGATTATGACCCTCAAAAATCTTAGAACATACCATTTTGTATCGAGAAAGATTGAAGTTGGTCCGCTTGATTGTTTATATATTTGTAAAGTTATTGTATCTTTGTATGTATCTTTATTAACCATGTTTCTAAAATGTAATTAGGATTTTCTATAAGTTGATTTATAAATTAATAAGTAGAATTAGAATTAGAATCTATCCTCCCGGAAAAAAATCCAAACTCTTGTATAAATACATGTATTAGTTCACCTAATGAATTAATTCAATTATTCTCAAACCCACTTGACTCTATATTTTGTAACTATCTCATCGAGCCTTAATAGCATATTATTGGTTATTTTATTAACCTTAAGGTTGTAAGTGAAATATAAAATACAATTTGACTCTCAGATCTAAAACTTGATTAAACATGGTATTAAGAGTACTGATATCTATAATTAATTTAGGATTATTGATTTTAAAATACAATTATCAAAACACTGTAATATTTCACAAGTCAATCTTGCATTCAGCCATCACCATACAAAATATTGACCATGTACATTAAGGTAGACAAAGAGTTGAAGCCTATAGAAGAACATACATGAATGAAATCAATGGGGCGTAAATATAATGTTTGTCTGACCACCATAAATTGCCCGCACATGCAACTTTTGAAGTAGATAATTTGAATTTTTCTCTTAAGAAATTTATTTTTGAAAAATCATGCCTCGTCAAACGACATAATCTTCTTGACTTAATCGAATTAAGAATTAGGAAGATCGATTATTAATTTTGTTGATTCTGACTTATCCCCAGTTTAGTATCTCGTTATTGCATGTTCACAAAAAAAAAAAAAAATACTTTTTTAAAATATAATGTTGACAAATCAAGCATATTCACATACATGCCTGATGGACTCAAAATTTGTTAATTATCTCACTACATTTTTCACTTGCTTTTAGGTTTAATTAATCCAACTTATTGGAAAACTGCATCATTATGTATTTTTACACCTGAGCTAGGTGATCACAAAGAAATCAAATCTCCTAGAACGACATTGATATAATTAATTAATTCTTATATCAGCATTGATAATCACGCAAATAAATATTTTTTCAGCCCTTGCCCAATCCGGTTATAGAACTTTCAAAGGGTGTAGTTAAGGCACCTCATGTCTCATGTAGTGCATGGATGGAAAATGTCAAATCCAATATGTGACGTACATCCATGCACCCACACAAGGTGGCACCTCTAGGAGGTATATTCAATAACTCCAACATTTTTACCAGTTGCCTACACTTTTGCACTCTCTTGGTTTTGGCACCTTCCTTAGCTAGTCACCTGATAATCTAAAATGCTTGCATAAATCTCGCCTAGACGACACTTATTAGTTATTATGCTCAAACCTTGGACTCAATGCTTCACTACGCTTTGCGTTTTATCAAGAATTCATCACATTTTATCATGCATTTGTGCATTTAAACGCACTTAGGCTCAAGACTTGATATTGACGTTTTTCTACATACTACGCTTTTTAGAATATGTAGTACTCAAGCATTTAATTTTCAAAAATTCTTCACTATATATCTGAAATGAAACATTATAGCCCTAGACAAGGCTCCAGTAATTGGAGAGGGGATTTCTAAACCGTAGATGCCATTTTCTTCGGTTCTATTATCTCTCCAATGGTTGCGAAAGTATCAATCAATTTCGACTCGATTTTGTTGGCAAATCACATTGGGTTTCGCTTGTTTCTTTCTAAGTCCACTACAAGACTTTAAAAAGTGGCGCATAAATTCTTGAATTTGTCGGAAGTGTATTAGTCATTGTATAGGATGCATGTATAGTGTATTTAAAAGTAGAATACTCTGTGAACATGTTACCTATATATGTTTCTTATTTGGTGGAGCAGGAAAGTACGATAAAAATCAAATGAACTGCCTCGTCTACGTGTCACTAAATGTTTCAACAATTGCTAGATATGCGAAGGATGGCTTCCATAAGACTCCCTTTTGGGGGGATCAACAGTTGCTAAATATGCTTAGGATGGCTTTGTATAAGAGTAATTATTTGGGGGAAGCGGGGAAGGTACGATCAAAATCAAATGAATTGCCTCATTGCTATGTTACTGACAACCATGGATGGCCCTAAGGTTGTGTAGGCAGTGCGATTGCATAAGACCTCATTATCTAAAAGGCACTAATATTTTTTTCTTTGTTATATAGGCTGTGACGCTAAAATTTTTGAAAAGCTTTTAAAATGTCATTTGTTAAAATATAAGCATTATTATGACATTAATTTTTTAAAAGGTTTAATGAAAGTTATTTAAGAAATATGATGTATGTTATTTTTTAAAAAAAAATTAAACCAGACCTTTTAAACTTAAATTTATAGTTAATCATCAAAGGCAAAATATATATATATATTATATCATATCATATATTATATTATATTATAAAGCTAACAAGGTAATGAGAAAAGAGGACATGAAAACAATTGATTTCACGTGAAATACTATAATTAAAATATGATTTATTTTTTCTAATATAGTCTTTAATTAATCAAAGGGGTTGTATTATCGCACAATATACTTAAATTCTCATAGGCGACCCTAGGCCCGATTGACAATATAGGTGGGTGGTAGATATGTGAAGGATGACTTGTGTAACAGCAATTATTGAAAATGATAAAAAGACTGACAAGTTGAAATATACGTAAAAAGAACAGCGATGCAAATTAAAAATGTCCCCGTTTGCTTTGATTTCTCAGTTATCACAAGTCAAATTCTTGCGGAGTTGGCCCAAATTTGATTTGTGTAAAACATAAATGTGACACTAAGAGCCGAACTTGAGAGGCTGAATAAGGAGAACGCAGAGGTATTACACCGAATTTAGGTGCTAGGATTAGGCTTACTTGGCCGTCCACCGCCAACGGTAAATAAATCCTAGCCGTTCATTTATCCTTCAACTGAATATAAATAAACTAATGCTGCTTTCTATAACATTATCTTTTTTTCTTCTCTTTTTACTCGATTGAATTTGATTTTTGATTTCGTTTATATTGGATTGAAAATATAAAACTCCACTGGTTTATCGGAGTTCTTGCTGTGCAAATTCTGTTTCCTTTGTCTTTTTTCTTTTCTTTTCTTTCCTCAGAATAATCTTGGTATATTTGTCGGTTGTCCTCTCAAATAGTAACTCTGCAGGTTCTGTGATTGCCTAGTGTGTTTAAAGATTCAAGAATTTTTGGAAGCACTGGATAATTGGTATAATTTCTGACTGGAGCCAGTTTTTTATGTACTTTCCTTGGTTGAAATTTTATTTTTTGTGAAAGTTCTCTGAAAAGAAGTTTTGATTTTACATTCACCCCATGAATTGTGACTCTAAAGATGTTTTGATTTCTTGGTGTGGCAAATGATTATTTTTTCAAAGAAATCGGATCCGTGATGCAATTTCTTGACTGGAAATGATATTCTATTATTTTTCCTTGTGTGATTTTTGAACTGTTTGGAGTTCTTCCTCGTGTTGATACTCGTATCTTTTCACTGTACTCTTTTTACTTTGATAATAACTTTGAATTTCTAGTTTATCCCCTGAATTGTGGCGTTTGAGATGTTGTGGTTTCCTGATGTTGTGAAAGATTGAAGAATCTTTAGAAGGAGTGGGATTTTAAATGTGATTTCTTGACCAGAACTTGTATTCTGGTATTTTCTTGTATCTTTATGGTTTTAGTACTTTTTACTTCATTTTGTGAGATTTTCTTTTCTGCTTCACTGGATACTGCTTTTGGTGTTTTGGTGGGGGTAGTAGAGTACTTTTTAGTCTGATGGAATATTTTAATCTTATCTTTTGTACTCTATATATTCTTCTTTTGTCAGAACTTCTCATATCTGGTTTATCGGCTTGTGATCTGATGATGGATATACTGAAATTTATTCTAAAAATTTGTCTAAGACCAAGGTTTTTGAGGAGATTGTCTGGACTGCGCCATGTATTGTTGGATTTTGTTGATATGGATTATCTTAATCTTGGATACTACTCACAGCATTTTGGTGGTCTTCATTATCTTTTGGTATACATGTATTTCTTCTTTTCTATGCAAATGTTTGCTTTTGTCATTTCGGTGAGTTATCAATCTTTTTGTTGTTTGGAGCTTATTATGATTACTGGTTCAGGGAGCAATTGTCTAATTGAACTACTTACTAGCCCATCTTTTCTTATACTTTGTTTCCTTAGTATGATGATATATCAGAGTGACTATCATTTCGAGAACTTTCAAGAGTGTCATCGTCCCTGGTCTATTTTTTATTAATAAAAAATTATAATTTACATTTATCCCTTGAATTGTGACTTTGAAGATAGTTTGATTTCTTGGTATGGTAAAAGAATTATTTGTAAAGAATACGACACCAAAAGATGTGCCATGCAAAGCTGGTATAGGCAGCTGTCAAACCAATCCCGCAAAGTCCAGATAAACACTGCTGCTTCAATAGATTACTATCCTTGTAGTTTATTTATATTATAATTCTTGTAGTGTTTGTATTAGTTATTATTATATTGCCTTATCACTTTGTAAACATATACATTCATTTGCTGGTGTAAATATCTAGAATCCTCAATTGTAATCTGCACTGGAGTCCTAGATGATTCAATTTTCTTGTATTATATATACTCATGTAATTAGTCAATGGGTTATGATTTTCAACTTATTTTCCATATTATTGACTTCCTGATATGAATTTTTAATAGTTGTGGAGTTCTTCGTATTGTAGATACTCATGCTTTTCCCATGATAAGAGCTTTGAATTTCTCTTTTATCCTCTGAATCGTGGTTTCCCAGTACCGTGAAAGATTGAAGAATATTTAGAAGGATTGAATATTACATGTAATTTCTTGACTGGAACTAGTCTGATTTTCTTGGATCTTTACGGTTTTAGCATTTTTTTCCTTCGTTCTGTTATATTTTCTTCTTGACTTTGGTGGATACTGCTTTTGGTGTGGCAATTGCAGTGCTTTCAATTACTCAATATATTTTTCTTTCCTTAAAAAAATTCTGATATCTGGTTTATCCCCTTGCTTTCTTGGTTTGATGATTGATATGCTTTCCTCGTTTGATGATTGATATGCTGATAAACTAGGTTTTTGGCAAGATTGTACGGGCTAGGGAATGTGTAGTCTTGGATCTTGTTAATATTATTTGAATCTTGGATACTACTCATAGTGATTTGGTGTTTTTAGCTCATTTTCTTTTGGTCTGCGTGTATTTCTTCTTTTCCTTGCAAATGTTTGCTTCTGGCATTTTGGTAAGTTATCAGTCTTTTTGTATTTTGGAATTGATTATGATTACTGGTTGAGGGAGCAATAGTATACCCTTACAAATGTTTTTGTGCAAGTACTTTGACTGCTTTTTATGATGATAGATAAAAGTGAAATACCATTTGAACTATTTTCAAGAGAAGTTGTTTTTTGTAGCCTCTGCACTTAGTCATGATTCTATTTTTATTTTAGCTAAGATTCCTCTGTTTTATGCGAATCTATTCCTCGCTGCTTTACGGGGAGCTGAAAGTCTACCTTTTAATTCTTTTGGCATCTGAGTGGCTGTTTAGTAATTTGGTACTAAACTGATCTCCACTCCTGTGAGCAAATGATATCCTACTCTTTGGTTAGACCTTTTTCGAATACTTATTGATAAACTTAGTATTGACGGTTTATGGGGTGAGAACCATCTATCGTTTTCTGAAGTGGTTTATGATGTCTTTTTCTCACATGGAGATGAGAATTTTGGAAGACTGGACAAGGCAAATTACATTGATCAACGGTAATATGCTTAGTTTTCTATCTTGTGCTATGTTTTAGGGTCTTAAATGCTATCTGATCCTGAGTTCTGATTTTGAAGCGACAGCAAAGCAATTACTCTATATTGATGGAGATCTATAAATTTTGGGTCTTAAATATTTATGTGTGCTATTGTTACTAACTTCTTGTGGCTTTTTAAACTAGTATGTTATTCTCTATTTAGCTTACCAACGTCCTACTCATATCCTTTCTATCAACTCACATTGACAAGCCCCACTCCTAGTATCTCTAACTTACTTGAAATGTGACGTGCGTCGACGATAAATTCCAACTAAAATTTAGAATATACCGCCAAAGCTCGTGAAAATACTAATTATTTTAGAAAAATTTTAACATCTCTAATTTGATAACAAAAACCACCCTGTATTAACAGTCAACATCAATTCATATACATTTCATAATATAACAATTCCCATCGTTACAAGTAACAACACTTCATATCTGAAAAATTATACTAAACCAAGCATGATTCACTCGGAATTCCCAATGTATACTACTAGTAAACTTAACCATGCCAAGTTTATAACTCATAATAACAACAAACCTTATAATAAATTCTATGTGGTGACTCGAATTCTTGAAATAGCAGGCTCGGCTATAACGAGTTGTTCAAACTCTAATTGCTACCTGGAAAAAAAATCATTTAGGAAAACATATGAGCTAACTAGCATAGTGAGTAGAGTTTTATAATTAAATATATTTTGAAAAGTCAAAATGTAACTTCGCAAAATCTCGAATAAAATGTTCAAGTCAGTTCCGGACTTCCATAATTTGAAATATAATTCCCGCATCACATCAACTTGATAAAATCATTGCATGTTAGAAAACATTATGAACATCATTTCATTTAATAATCGTCATAAATCTACCCCAGTGAGTATCCTTCGTCTCATGCCATAATGTAACCATATTCATGTTTCGTCATACACGCGTAGACATCAGCTTGTGCCATAAGTACTTTATGCCGGCCTGTTTGGACGGTACAACAGGCCCCTTTGCCCTATGCGGCACGACAGTCAGCTTAAGCCATAGTTAGTATATTAGGCCCCTTCGCTTAGGCGGCGTATTGTATTAACAGCTTGAGTCATAAGCCCCTTCCTCCGTAGGCGGCATATTCATAACATTGGATACAAATTTAGAGGTTTTCATACATGATAAATCACATTTCGAATCAAACATTTGTCTAAAAATCATGAAGCGTCATTTTATATAAAAATCTATATGAACTTTTGTAAGAAATATCAATTTTTGAAATTTCATAGAAATACATTCATCATAAAACATTGCAAGTTTTTGTGAAATATTTCATTTCGAAAGAAAAGAGGAGTAAAAGAGTGCAAGTTTTTGTGAAATATTTCATTTCGAAAGAAAAGAGGAGTAAAAGAGCCACTCACCGGCTAAATAGCAATATAGCTCCTTTCGTGTCTCATATCCTTTCAGTCTTTATCATTTCCTGTAACATTATATAAAAATTCTACTTAATATTTAATACATTTTTGATGAACTTCTTCTATTTCACATTCACACAATTCAATTCTTTTACTTCTCTTTCCTCATAATATCTTGTTGTATAAATAATTCTATTTTCATAACTTTAAAATCATTCCATTCATTCATTTTCCCCTTTTCTCTATTTCACTTATTCCACCTCCTAACTTACTTAGTTGTTCACCTTATAATTCATTAATCCCCTATTTTAACACATTATTTCTTTCCTTTAAATTCCTACCAATTCTATATTTTCTTTAATTAAATAAAGTTGCCCTCATATTGTAATTGCTCATGACGTTAAGTATTCTTATAATTATCATAGGATCATAATTTTTAAATCTCAACAACACTTTTCAAATTTCAATCCATCATTGTTGTCTTGTCATTTATATCATAAGTCCAAGAAATGTACAATTAGTTACTCTCTTGGTATTTATAACGTTATCTATTCTTTGTGGCTAGAGTTTGGACACCAATACTTTGTGATAACTCAATTGCTTCTTTTTACTTATAATTGGAGATTGAATCCATATCTTTTTAAATTCCCCTTCTTTAAAGTCACTAATCGTACTATTTTATTTCTATCCTTATATACTTAAACAAATCTTTTAACAACCACCTTAATATTCACATTTTCTAACATAAAGCAAGGATAGTGAGTGCTAAACACACGTAATTAATTCCTTTTAGGTTACAACTCTTATATTTCTTTATATTTTCAATAGTTCTTCATTCTTCAAATAAATTTATGTTTCTCCCCTTCATGTAGTTATTTTAGAGACTTTACTCCATCTTAGACATTGTAATAATATCACATATTAAAATCTTAAATTCCCCGCCAACATAAAACTAATTCTTTAGTCTTAAACACTAATTCTCAGCCTTTAAACAAAATTTTCACATTTTCTATTTAACATTGCATTTATTCTAGAATTAGTATATTTTTACAAATGATCATAGGATTCCATGCTAATTAATACTCAATTATCACTAAAAACACCACAATAACTCTAAACATTTTAAGTAAAATTTCCCAAAATAATTAATAAATATGTAGATATACACACTAAGCTTTTATGCCATAGAAAACAATTTATGTCATGGTTTTAGTATTAATTCACAAGAAATTTCATATATAAGCCTTAAATGAAAACTACCTCCTAACCTTATATAAATTAAAGCTTAAACAAATAATACTTACTTATTGGAATTCTTGTGTTCTCCTTCTTCTTTTCCCAAGCTTCTTCCAATTACAATTTTTTTTTCATTGCTCGATCCCTCATCTCCCGAATCGCCTCAGACTCTCTCTTGTTCTCTCTCCCTGTGAATGTTTGTGATTTTTTTTATCCCGATTGCAAGAGAATTGTCTAGATATAAAGGAAATTTGCACATAAAGTCCCTTAACTGCTTGCTTTGCTATAAGTTGGTCCCTAACTTCATACTTTACTTCATTTATCAAACTTGTAATATAATTTCATACAAAACCGAAACTTATTTAATTACTTAAATGGTAACCCCAAAATTTAAATTAATACATCTTAGTCTAAATTTGACATTGACTTAACTATTATGCCTTTGATTTTGACGCGTAAAAGTTGAATTTTAGAACTGGCAAAGCGGTCGTCAGACACATTGCTGAGCCATTCTCTTTATAGTCAACAAACAACAATACTCATATCCAATCTCTTTGATTCCCAACGTTAATTAAGCATATGTAAATTAAAAGGCTCCGCTATCTCCCTCCAATCCTTTCTGGTTTAATTTAGTGACCCCTTCAACATTAACTCATTAACCAACTCAATCTCGTATAAATTGTAGAATTTGCTGAAGTTACCTCTGCCTCTAACTTCGGAAGGAACTGATCTTCCTAGAATCATGATCTCAAACCAAAATCAAAAAAACCAAAAAAATTAGCCTTAATTCTTGAAAAAGTTAAAGGGTTGAAGCTTGGATTGGTAAGTCTCTCTTTTCTTCTTCTTCTTCTTCTTCTTCTTCTTCTTCTTCTTCTTCTTCTTCTTCTTCTTCTTCTTCTTCTTCACTGTTTCTGTTCTTTTCCTTCTCACTTTTCTGTGCTCCATTTCATGCCCCCTCCTGCTCTGATTTCACTTGGGTAGTCAGCATAAAAGAAATGGAACATTCCAACCTCATTGAAATAATTTTGCACACAAACCTGAAACCTCTCATATACCTTTAGTTCTCTAATAAAATGATCTTTTAGGACTGTTTTACTTCAACTTTGTTCTTAAGTTGGCTTTGAATTTTACCAAGTAAATGTGAACTTTGTCCTTGATATCCAAATAACTAGTATTAAACAAGGAAGGATATTATTTGTGCACTTGGTTTTATTTCTCGTTTATATCATGTAATGTCTGCTTAGTGCTTTCTTCACAAACTTAAAGTTCCACTTGGAAACAACCTTTGTCTAACTATTCAGTTGGTTTTGTTTGGGTAGTCAGATCTTCCTCCACTTGAACTAGCTATATTTCTAGCACTAAGCACATAAGAACATATATTATGACAATATCGAAAGCTATCGTTTCCATTTTACCTTCTTTAAAGATTTGGTTTTCTGCTTTAATAGGTATATAAATAGTTTAAAATATATTTTTCATTCGTATTTCTCCTTTTCTTTCGGTGATTTTATCTTTAATTCTCTCTAGTATATACAGCTTGAAGGTGGAAAAAAAAGCATTTGAACTCTCAAGTCTTCTTCTCATGTCTGAAAATGTTCATAAAAGAGATATAGAAACATCAATGACTTGCTGAATTGGTCTCCCTTTTACAAATTCTATTCTATGCTTATTCACACAATACACAAGTTACATATTTTCTTTTTCTTTTCTTTTTGATAAAATTAGGTGAATTTGAGGAAGGGCATTAATATATATACACACTTAAGCCCAGAGTTTTCTCCAATTATCTTTACACTTCAGTTATCAACGTTAGTCTCAAAAGTTACGTGTTAATATGCACATCTAACCTACTCAATTCCTTTTGACTGAATGAATAAAATAACACTAAATAACTTTGTCATTGTAGTCACCTAAATTTAGAGTTTCTCAAAGTTCAGATTCCTACCATTTCGCAGTACTGCCACCATTCTTCCTGAATTGCATACCACACATATATGTGTATTCTCCATAACAAAAATTTTATCTATGGCAATCATAATATTCCATTATATGTATGCCAAAACTTTTCACCCATGTATCCATGCCATGTGGATTTGAAAATTTTCCTTTTAGAAATTAAAGATGAATATTTTAATTTTGGATGTTGACTTTTTACCAATAATCTTAAAACTCTTCATTTTTACTTTCCAAATTCTCCATAATATGGGCATTTTAGTTTCCTTTTACTTTATGGTTATTTAGACTACATAGATATGCTCGAATGGAGATCCCTGACATAATGCTCTACTTTCATCATGGTCACCACTCTATATATAAAAGTGCGGATCAAATTAAAACTTTTTATTTTTAACTTTGCCCTCATATTTTATTTTAAAACCCAATTTACCCTAAGTAATTATTTATTATTAATCTTTAATTAACTCAATAATTTATTAATTAAAAAAATAAAAAGTCTCTTCATTTCCTTACAAAAATACGTAAGAGAAAGAAAAACTACAATTTTGTTTTTTGTATCATTGAAACTAATTGAAAAAATATAAAATATCGATGTCAAATGTCTTAACGTCTGAAAACTAACTATGAGCAGATAGTTTGCTATTGGTCTTAAAAGTTATGGATGAAACTTTCAATTTTACTTTTTACATTTTTCACCAATAACTCAATCTCCCATACTTCATTTAATTAAGTCCAAATTCTTTTGTAACTTTTCAATTGAGTCCACCACTGACACGCCTCACCCCGAGTTGCACTAGGGAACACGAGGTGTGACGTGCGCCAACAGTAGATACCAACTAGAAGTTGGTCCCACCGCCAAGGCAACTGACTATGCATACTGACTTTTAGAAATTTTGACATTATCTCCTCTATTTTTAAAGAAAAACACACCTGCTGAATTCAACACCATATGATTTTACTTTCACAATTCCAAAATATTGCCCAATCATATTCCTTAAGAACTCGAGTCGTTCTAATACGAAGGAGAAAAGCCAACAATTTTTCTTAATTTACAAAAGTAATGTAATTACTACATAAGATGTAGTGTGTCCATCTAGCCATCTATTTACATTTGTCACAAAATGATGTACTAAATGATCATGCAATCATATCTACTAACTGCATGCAAATTAAATGACTCATACAAAGTACTAGCAGATGGCTCTATATTCAAAAGACGCCGGCTGCGATCCAAAAGTTGTCCAAAATCTTCACTTGTTGCTTGATAAGAGAAATCATTTTGAAATAGGTGAGCTAATACGCTCAATGAGTGGAGATTTTGAAAATAACCATGCTTTCTCAATTATACAAATATACTGAAATAATATGATCAAATCATTTAACAATCGATGGTAACAACAGAGAAAAGCAATTTGAAACACTATAACTGGAAAATATGAGTTGAAATAATTATCATATCACCTTCAAGGATCAAATATGTAAGCTCGAAACTCAACAATGTATCAAATGAAATCAAACCAAAAGTACCCTTGAAACTAACTGAAATCTGATCATACGCGCGTAGTATCACACTTCCAAACCCATGCCTACGGCTCCCTCTGTGAACGGTAGTCCCAAACACGGGCCAATGGTCCCCTCTGTGAATGGTGACTCCGAGCACGGGCCAAAGGCACCCTCCGGGAATGGAGTGTTTCTCAATATCTCAAACACTGGGTACTAGATGGAAAGATTCCAAAATATATCACAATTCTCACTTTTGTTTCTCACATGGCATTTCAAAATCATTTAAACTCAAGCTCATACGAGAAGTTCATAGAACATAATGTAATAGCACAATAATCTTTCATTTTCTAAAGGGTGAAAAGCTTTTCCATTCACAAAGCGTTAGTGCAAGCTATCTAGCTCGGCCTGTAAGCAACTCCTATCTTTTTGCTACTCCTTGTTAGTTATGAAATCATCCAATTTAGATTCTAGTAAAGTGAAGTAATCCAAGTGGGGTTTTATATGAAAAATATGATAGCTAATCTTCCTATACATTTAAGTCTCTTGCCTAGCGTACCGATGATATCTATACTAGTCGACTTAAAAAAACTATGTCCACTACTCCCTTAGTAGTAGGCCATGCTCTAGCTTATCTTGCACCCTATATACACTCTAAACACTTGGCCTTTTCTATTACCATCAACCATCACAAGTAGAGAATACATGGTAATAAGCATAGAGTTCCCTTTCACTAGAGTTGCCTTTCAATTCAATACTTGTGAACCAAATCATAAATATGTATTCTATCACTTGCATAACCTATCATCTACCATTAGTGTTATACAACTCTTCATACCCTTTTGCCTTCTAGGAATTCAACAACCAATTGTCAAACATTCCATTTATAACAAGATTTTAAAGGAGAAAAGAAACTAGATATAGATTCACTAAATCAGATTTTAATTCAATTTTGATAGCTGAATCTGGAGGAACTTCAAGTTAATACAACTACTTTATTTTAACTTGCTTCTTGACAAGTTATTTCTCTTACACATGCTGCTGGATTGAGAACTAAGTTGCTAATCTTCATCCAATTCCTCACTGTATTTGTGCCCCTTGTCCAGCTGCACGTCCTCTCTTTCCCTCCCTTTGATAAGCTTTAATTGATATATAATGTAAACTAAGACTTGCTAATGTTTAGCAATGATATAGACCCCAAAATTCCTCCCCTTTTTTTCTATTGCTTTCAGCTGCACGAATTCTCTGTTTCTGCCTAAATTTTCTTTCCTTTTTCTGGAGCTGGTTTCTCTTTGTACGAGTGCCTTACTCTCTAATAAAACTTTCTGGAAACTAAAGTGTGAACATGTGTAAGTTAAGTCATAGTTCAAGCCCTACACTTTCTTATCCTTGGAGAAAACTCCACAGCTTGATTTTGACCTTGACTGACTTCTTTTCTTTGCTGAATTCCCTTTTTTCTTGTTTTTCTTATTTTACTTTGTTGGCTACTTTTAAATTTCTTTACATATATACTTAAATGGTAATATTAGTTGTTAAACCCTCATTTTAAGTTAGTATCTAACTCTAACTAACTATCTAACTCACCTCGATTAATGTCGGTGGAATAATCAAGTACGTCGGGATGTCACAATCACGGTTTATTAAATTTGAATTCCTTTCTTCCTCAAATTAAAATTAAATAATTTAAATTCATATACTTTAAAAATTCAACTAGTTATGTATTATTTATATTTTTATATTTTTTTGATCAATTTTGTCTATGGAAATAATAATTTTTAATTTTATCTATTATCTATTTTATTTGATTACATATTTAAGCTAATGTATAAAATGTACAAAAAATAATAAATTAAATGCTCAATGTCCGTCGAGAGAAAAGTTGATTGGGTTTTTTCACGTGTAATTCTCGCCATTAGTGTTCACAAATTGCTAGTAGCACTTCAAGATTTTAATTTTATAAAAATTGTACATAAATAAAAAAGAAGAAGTTACACATAAAGCAGTTTATTTATAAAAAAATAAACTGAAATTAAATAAAAAAGAAAAATGTCTTCATCAAGTATCATAGTACAACTTCATTTAAGTATGGACCAGGATAACAGGAAGGTGGTCAGTTCGTCATTAGTCAAGTCGTTGGCCTTAATAGAGGACCAGTTACTCTTGACGTCTCTAAAACGTCCCATTCGATGGGGTTATTACCATTTCAGCGGAAGATGCTGATAGTGCAGAATCTGAAGGTACTACGAGGAAAAAGGAGGGTGCTTTTTACGTTTGGACCAGTCGGGAGGTACTCACAGCTACCTAGTGAATTTGTTATTACTGCTCACTGGTAACGGTAGCTTGAATGACGTGATTGAAATATAGTCTCCCCTCTCTTAAATAATAATATTGATTGATGGATGGATGTCATAACTGTTTTAACAGGGCATATAGCATACTTCTGATGATCCATTGAAGTTTGTTATCAGCATGTCTAGTAAAGTTTGTTATGTACATCTGCATTATTATTTGTTGAATGTATGATAATCTCTTCATCTTGCAAAGGTTGAAGACATACCTGGAGAGCATGCAGATCTCTTTAAAGAGCACTACTACGTTAAACTATCAGGTAACTGTGATCTCTCAAGCATGAGTGATCCACACAATGAATTCAAGGGTAAGAACGTGCTTATAGAGAGAAATAGTACTTCTGCAATGGCATCAAAATTTGGCATGCCTGTTGAGAAGTATCTAGAGATTTTGGAGTTGTGTAGAAAAAAACTATTTGATATAAGATCAAAGCGCCCAAGGCCTCATTTGGATGATAAGGTATCATTTCTAGATAGGACTTGATCATTTTCTATATATGTACATTTGTGGCTTGTTGAAATGTTAGCCCTCTGATGTTGGATAGGTTATCGTGTCATGGAATGGACTCACAATTTCTTCATTTGCACGAGCTTCTAAGATTCTGAAGGGTGAACCAGAAGGAACCAAATTCCATTTCCCTGTAGCTAGTACTAATGTAAGTTACTCGCTCTGTCTGCCTTGCTACATTTATAGATCGTGTCTTGTCTCACTAGACTGTCATTTTGTAGGAGGTTACTGCTACATATATTAACAAATGAGTAAAATGATCTATAAAGCACAGTTATATCTGGAATTTGGCTTCAATCTGTTTGTGTTTGGTTATTTCTACTATACTGCCTTTTTGTAGTCCCTTCGAGGTTTTTATCCTTTCCCCTGTTATTAGATTAAAAGGCAAATTTAAAATTCCGTCCAGGAAAAAGAAGTGATTTTCTGTCAGAGGTTATAGGCAAAGACAATAGTGGGGTATAGGTGCTAAGTGTTACACTTGGACACTTATTGTACACTTTTCTCTTTCCTTACTCTCAAAACCCCCTCTCCAAAAAAAAAAAAATAATAATAATAAAATAAAATAAAATAAATAATAAAAAGGCCAGCTAAGCAGGGTTATATATCTTAACCTTTCCTGTCTGGTGGATCTTAGTTGGAGGAGTACATGGAAGTGGCAGAAAAGGCTGCATCTTTCATTAGGAAATATCTCTATAACCAGCAAACTAGCAGGCTACAGCACAGTTTTAGGAATGGACCTTCCAAGGCTCCTGGGTTTTTGGATGATTACGCCTTTCTGATATCAGGACTTCTGGACCTATATGAATTTGGCGGTTCAGTATTGTGGTTAGCATGGGCAATTGACCTACAACATGTACAGGTAAGAAGGTGAAAGTTACCTGTCTTTGCACCTGACATATGGTTCTTGCTTGCTCTCTAAATTGTATCATTCGTTTAGGATGAACTGTTTCTTGATAAAAAGGGAGGAGGTTACTTCAACACTCCAGGCCAAGACCCTTCGGTTCTTCTTCGCGTGAAAGAAGATCATGACGGTGCAGAACCCTCTGGAAATTCTGTTTCAGTTATCAACCTTGTAAGGTTAGCTTCCTTGGTCAGCGGCAAGTCTGACAATTACAGACACAATGCAGAGCGCCTTCTGGTACTCTCTGTCTTTCTTAAAATTAATGCCTTTTCTTGAGCATGCTTGGCCTAGATAGATTTTTTATAGCCTAACTTATAGGTAAATAAAAGTTCTAAATAATAGCTTTTATTGGTAAAAGATGAGTAATGATCTAATGCCAGATGTGCCGCTAGACGTCTGGCATTAGATCATTTTCAGGTTAAAGATGGAAATAAGTTAGTTAATCTTGATTCTTGAGAATACTGTAAGTGAGAAACAGGACGGTAGCTTCTTTACTTGATGGAATATCTTTCTTGCTGACTCCCCACCCTTGTCATTGCCTAATCTAATGCTGCTATAGGCTGTTTTCGAGAAGAGGCTGAAAGATACAGCACTGGCCGTGCCACTGATGTGTTGTGCAGCAGATATGCTCTCTGTGCCTTCCCGGAAACAAGTTGTCCTCGTTGGACATAAGCGTTCTGCAGAATTTGACAGCATGTTAGCCGCTGCACATGCAACATACGATCCTAATCGAACAGTTGAGTACTCCTGCACAACCTCTGCTTTCCCATGATTCATATCATCGGACCCGTTTACCAGAGTTCTGGTACATCTGAGTGCAGGTGATTCACATAGATCCTAGTGATGAAGAAGAGAGGATATTTTGGGAGGAGACCAATCAGAATATTGCTCTAATGGCTAAAGACAATTTTGTGGCTGATAAGGCTGTGGCTCTTGTGTGCCAAAACTTCACCTGCAGTCCTCCAGTGAACGATCCTAAGTCCCTTGAATCTCTGCTCTCGATGTGAATAAGATCCATAACCTTAATGTTAGAGGATGGTTACTGCTCTGTATGAGGGCTTAGTCTGGAACATTATAGTTAGTTTTCTCACGTTGGTCAGCATGTGAAAGGTGTATACATCCATGAATGTTTTAAGAACAGAAGCATGAATAAAATCTTGACCGCAATACGAATGGATAGATTCATAAACTTACGTCACAAGTTCTAGTCGACAATTTCATATTGTCAAAGAGAATTTTTAAGTTGTCATGAGAATCTTCTTGTTCTGCAGAAATTTCTCAACTCGCAGTCACTACTACAACAGAATGAGCCTTCTGCGTGTTCTAAAAATGAGTGATTAATTGGGGAAATGAACCGTTACATGGTACACATGGTGATAGTAACAACATAGATGATACAACATTAACCCAAAAGTTTACTGCATAAGAAAAGAGATAATGACAGTGGAAAAACAGGCTTCCTTACTTTATTTTGAGCTGACATTTACGCTCAACCAATGAACTATCGTTTGCTGCTACAGCATCAAGGATTACCAGTTGATCACTCCTTTCCTGTATTTATGCCTCAATTTAGTACGCTCAGTCAGTCACCTTCTCAGTTTCGAGTTCTTGAGCACTAGAAGAATCGCACTGTTTCAGCAATTCCGATAGTGTTGCAGCCAAACTCTGCTTTGCTTCAGGGGAGACACCATTCTTGCCAATCATCGAATGCAGTATAGCTTCTGATAGTTGTTTGTTCTCTATAACTGTTTTTCCGGAATCAGGTAAGGATTCATCTTTCGAGAAACTGATCTGTAGTCCATCGGAGGAAATGAGAGAATTGATACAGAAAATTTATCCGCAGTACTAATAGCCTTATCAGAATGCTTTGCTAGTTAATATCATAAAACATCTGTCTTCGTAAAATTTCATGCCTAGATGTGGCCAAGACTTTAGACTCATGGTTCCTTGCATAAAAATATTCATCTAGACCTCACAGTAAAGTATTCGACCAGCTTCCATTTGCTTGAATGAGCTGTTCCGATGTGTGCATTTCTTAGGCTTAGCTATCGACTATCGTGTTACTGAAACGTTGTTTATATCACTCTTATGTCCCAGACATTCTTGCCATACACCCAAAACACATTCAGACACGAACTATGAAAACATGATGATCTGATGCAATGAAGAGGTGCAGCATTTCATGGTACAACATACCGTCAATGATCCACTTGTTGATTGAGTGAAAAGAATGGAGGATCCTGGTAGGAAGGTTTCATTCTTGAAAATCTCCAGGAACTTTTCAATAGCATTAGAATCTGCATCAGTGAAGGCACCAATTGCTTTCCAGTGAGCAACACAATTTTCTGCTACCTTCTCGGAGTACTGCTGACCCGTTAACGGCAAGATCATGGTCACTCGCATGAACTTTTCAAAAGGACCTGCAAAAGGAAGATCAATTCAAAATCAATTTTCACCGGTGGACACAAAAATCACGAAAAGGATAAACTGTGCTTTATCAGCTCTGTTGAGAAAAAATCAGGTGAAAAACAATCAAGCTCCCATTTTGCATTGTTTTCAGGTATGCATCCGCATTCAATGAATCAATCAAAAACTACAAGAAGATTTCTGAACAAGACTCCATTTTTCCTCCCTAATTTTACCAAATTTTCACAAATTTACGTTTCCAATGGATCAAAATTAGTCAAATGAAAAAAAAAAAAGGGAAAAAAAAAAAAGAAAAAAAGAAAAAGTCAAATTACCATTCTAACATTCAGAAAATCATCAAAATGCAGAAAGCATCACCAGGACCGTCGGCATACATAATACAGTACCTGTAATGACGTCGTTGAAGAACTCGTCAGAATTGGCCAATTCCTCGGCACTCGTCCCCTTCCACTTTACGGCGAGCGACGAAACGGCGCTATCTTCCAAATATACACCGATGGCCGTGAACTTGATGAACTTGCCTTCGATCTCCAAACCTCTCGCCCCTGCGCATAGTAGCCACATTCCCCATAGGACAGGACATTTTCAGTAACGTCAACTATACCTTTCTTACACGCGTATAAAATTGACGTGCATGCACTTGTACTTACCTGCGCCGCCAAGGAATACAGTTTTGTCGGTGCCCGGAGGCTTCACCGCCGGCGGAAACACATTGGATTCGACTTCGATTGGCCTTACATTCGGCGAAGGAGACATTGCTTTCGCTGTATTTTTGGTCTTTTCCACGACTTCCAAAAAGCCTTTCTAATACTTGTGTTTTAAACCCCATAACCAAAAAGCATGCTATTAGTGAGAATTGGGGTTGAGGCGTGGGGGTTACCAAAACCTGGTAATGGGATAGCCACATGTTCTACCAACCATCTATGTTATTTAAAAAAAAAAAAAAATTGTCCGTTTCAAAAAAAAAAAAATAATAAATAAATAAATAAAATTAATGAATAAAAATAAAATAAATCCTTAGACACTTATGTCGCGTCAGACACTTATGTGATAAAATATTTTTGAATATTTTCTTAGTAGAAAGTTAGATCGAGAGATTTTTGTTAGACGAGTCAAGCCGAGATTTTAAGCACATGAGCTTGCTCGACTTGGTTCGTTCACATCCCTAGCTATATGTGTGAATGGTACTATAATGTACCATCTACACATGGTAGAAAATTCATGTGTCAATAAGAACTCCTTAATGATAAATTTTGGCGTTGAAATTTCATGATATTTTCCTTGGCATTGCAGTTCGTTTTGAATGAATATTATTCATCAAATAATTAAGATGATTTCCGTTCAAGAGACTATTAGCTATTAAGGCGCAAAAAATAAAACTTTTTGAAATGAATTATGCTACTTCTCTACAATTTTATACAAAGTCTTTTTACACATTTTTACGTGGCCGTATGATAGTCACAAATTTAAAAGTGATGAAGTGTGTGAAAAAATTATGTTTAAAAATTGTATACATGTAACAAAATTCTTTTGCAGTTCCAGCTTCAACATTTCATATACAACTCATTTGTCCGCCGGTCCGCCGGGGGGTTGGAAGGCGTTTAATATTTTTGTACCAGATGCACTAATTAACCTATGCCTTTTGTGGTGAAGGCTCCCCCTGCTCATAAATAACACAAACCTGCTTTCATGATAACATTTACTTTTTCATTTGTTAATAACATTATTATTGTTTACTCTTCAGAGAAAAAAAAATATTATTGTTTACAAACTATTTCCAAATTTACACCTTTACCTTGAATCAATCTCCAAAATAGGTATAATCCGGAAATCTCCTCAATTAATTAATTTAGGGTTTTTGCTCTCGAACAGACAACGTCAGGTTTCATCCCTCAAGAGTTGGTATATATAAATGAAATTCTCTTAGAAATTACTTGTAAAATCGTTACTGCGTTTTATCACAGTGTGCAAATCATGGCGATCTCTCATTACTAGTTACGCATTGATTATCTCATCACATGCACTGGCTTTCCTATAAAATAATTATTTTATTTTGGCATTTTCACCTGGACCATGCATTATGTATTTGAAAAGATTATGTTACTGCCCATGTTAAAAGAGGAGCTTGATCCCGACATATTTATTATTATTGCAATAGGAGAATCACTTGGTTTGATTAAATACAGTTAAGCAAAGCGATCCTGTTGCATGTGGTCGATGAAAGAGTATATAGTGATGGATTCCTGAACCAAGTTATACTATATTAACATTTTGGAGCACGGCTAGAAGAAGTGAGTGGGTTTAGGAAGAAAGGTGAAGTTCTAATTTTTTAACGTGGGCATGGAATTTTTACCTAACAAAGAATATCAGATTCTATGGCCGTGCATGCCCATTGTATATTAATAATTACAAGGAAATTCTTGTTTTGCTTAGAGGAGAAAACGACGCGTCCGGCTATAAGCAACTGCTTCAAGCTCGCAATCGCACTTCATACAGTCGAAAACGTCAAAGAAGGAAGAACGTTATTTTGTTGTTGGATCTTTAGCCTTGTAGCAATTTACCTAATATTGATTGAGTGAAATCCAGTGTGTTCCATTTATACTAAGGTTGTCCAGATTGACTTTCAGAGGGGAAAAAATGTTGTCCAGATAGCAGGGACCAATTGTTCAAGGTTTAATTCAACAGGATAATTAAATGGATTGATTACAAGTCATCATAAGCACAAAACTTCCATCTTCTGCAAATTCTACCAACCGATAACAAGGTTACAGGATACACAAAACCTATGACAGTGACTTTGATCAAGCACCAAGACGTCTAATATCATGACAGATATGTCATAATTATAATATCATGATAGATGATATGTCATAATTACAATCACTAATGCGATTTGTGGGAGTGATGAGCGGCTAAAACTATATCACATCATTATCTGGTGTAGTAATGACGTCAGAAGTCTAATGTTTGAATTGTGCTGCCCATAATTTTTTCACTCATTTCTTTATCTGATTAGTAACTGAAGAATATAATCAAAGCCAAATAATTAATTATTTACCATATCATTTAACACAAAATTCATAGACTAAACCAAAAATAGATGAAAAAGGCCAGGAAGAACCAACCTGGGAATTAATTCAGAATTTTATGGATTGCTCTACTTTTGAGTCTCCTTCATAGAATTTTGATGTTTTCTTTTTCAAAAGCATACATTTATTTTCCCTTAGCAATATATATCGAGGAATTTCATCTTAGAAATATGCAAAGTTGAATGTTTCAAGGACTTGTAGCCTTTTTCTTTTCTTTTCTATTTTCTCCCCCATATAAATTGCAAAAGCACCCCCTGCCTCATCATCAAGGACTTAAAAGATGTGCTAAAGCTCGTTTTATGTACTTTAATTCTCATGTGATTGGAAGTCTAGCTCTAAATTCAGAGCTCTATCTGTTTTAATAGCCGGACTCTGCTAGTAGTGTTTCTTGGAAATATTATCTTGTTATTGCATGTTTATTAGTTTAATATATTTACATTACATAATCTTTATATTTTGTTGACTAGTGAAATACCTTAATACTTCTTCCACATGCTCTTTAATACTTTATTACTTTAATCTATTATCTTGTTATTGCATCTTGTTGTAGTGAGAGTTTTTGGTGGCAGCAAAGGGCCGTGGCGTTTATATGATTGACGAACATCTTTATGTTAATCTCTGAGCTTTAGTTGAAATTTGTCGAATGAAAATCCGCTAATATTCGTTATTTCTTTCACCTTTTTAATTCGCCACTGCAACTTTACCACTTTTTCCGGCCTCAGTCAATTTCTAGCTTGTTCACATCCCTCTCCCACTCTTTAACTATTGTTTGAAGTGCTTTCTGTCTCTGAGAGCCATGCCGCTCATGCCCTTGCTATGGCGATTGCTTCTATGTTAGAGTTAGGAATAACAATGGGGCAGGTTCTGGATGGCTCAGCCATACTATAGAACCTCTCCACGAGCCTTGAAGTCGCTCCAAACCTGCAAATTCATAGGACGGGTTAGCATAGGTTGGGTCATGCGGCGCACCGGGGCACCACCATGACCCACAAAAGACCCATGGTAATTTTTTTAATTTGTTTACTTATTTTTTAATCAATGTTATGCACAACATATTGTAAATTGATGGCTGAAAAATGTCTATCCAAAATTTTAAAGTTTGACTAAGTAATAGAAACTTTAAAATATCAACAAGTATTACATTGATTAGTGGAATGTTGAAGTTTCTTTTTGATTAGATGCACGAGTTTGAACCTAAAACACGCAATTGCTATTATAAATATTTAGCATTTCAATTTACACCAAAAAAAAAGTTTGACGTGGTTCACGGGGTGGGTCTACCCGGACCCAAACCCGCCCCGGACTGGCGGGAAGGCAGACAATTGTGTCCCAAATCCGCCCCTATTACCCGATTAGGTACAACGACACGATTCTATTAGGGGCAGATCCCTATGGATTCGTGGGTTGGTGTATCGAATTGTCATCCTTAATCGGACTCCACAAAATGGTTTTATTTCCCTCCTTTTTTATTTTTGATATACTTTTGTCCGATTCAATGAATGAATAAGTTTGCCTTAAAGAAAAAAGATCTGTAAAATTAATTTAGGGCTCTGCATTAATTAAAATTACTGCAAATGCTCCACCATTGTCTTTCACCTCTACACCACTAGTGATCTTGGTCTTGGTTCTTCCAATGGCGATTTCAAGGTTGTGACGATGGTGGATTCTCATCGTGCAATCTATGGATCAATTGATTTGGATGTTCGTCAAGAGGTGGAGGTTTAGATTTACTCACTAAATTTAAGCACATGGCAAAAGATGCTGATAAAAAAATTTTCTGTCATGTAACTCTATTCATATCTTGTCATCACAAGTTCTTATAATAAAAGGAGTAGTGTGTAGCTGTCTTCCAAACTGAGCAATTTTATTTTGGCGATAAGAGATGTTGTTACCACACACGTTAAGAGAGGTATATATGTCTAGTAACGGCAACGCACCAAATTTCATCTCTTATTGCGTGGGGAAAAAATGAATGTTCAACCAAGGGAAAAACACGAATTTACATTTGTTCTGACAGCTGATCGCTAAGTATTAGTTGTACCAGCTCTAAAGTTGTAATCCTGTAACGTTGCCAATACATCCTGTGGTACCCCATTCACGTCATCAAATCTATGCACTCCTCCATCTTCTGTCTCGTTCTTCGCCTTTGCTTCTCTACCTCTTATTGCCCAATCATTTTCTTGCTTGTTCACATCTATCTCCCATTCTTTATCAGTTCTCCAACGATTGTTCGAAGTGCTTCCTGAAGAAGCCTCCTCTTTCAGTCTTTCGAATATCTCGTGATCCTTGAGGTCCAAACTTTCATCTTTAGCCTTTTCTGGACTTTTACTTAACTCATGAGGTTGGGGCACTCTAACATTTGAGAACCACCCTACATTTACTTTGCATCCCGAAAGGAAAGCACCACCAAGCTTTCTTTGTAAGCTCCAAGCATAATGTTCTGTGTCATCATGGGAGGGGTTTATCTGATACAACAACCAGATGCAAATGGCTAAGAGTAATGCGAACTTAGACCCGAGCTTAACCTTTGAAACTCTTGGCCTTGGGTTTTGTATGGGGAGTAGATAATTCATTGCACTGATAATATTCTTTTTGTGCTCCTTGAAAATAAAAGGAAACGGTTGAGTTCCCAGACTTGAAATTATATGGCAAGAGAAACTGAAAGTCCGAAAATAAATTAAGTGACATTAATCAAGGCGTGAAGAAGTATAAATCAAACTTGACATGATCTCACTAAGCCAAAGGAAATATGTTAATTTCCGCAAAGAAAAATGAACCTAGCTCCCAGCTTAAGCTTCAAAACTCGGATAAGTTGGCTAAAAATTATAACCCAAGAGAAATGGAAAGAAACAAACTCGAATAACATCACCAATTTCACAAGATGGAAAACCAAACCCAAACCGTGTTCTAAAGGCATACTTGGTAGTAAGGCGTTTAAGAGTTGAAGCCACACTTTGCATGATAAAGCCCTTTTAGTTGACTTATTAGTCATGAGGCGATGATTAAACATTGTCAAGATAACGAAGCAGAGGCCAATTCGCCTAATCGGAACCATTCATCCGAGGTTCAACAGGGAAAAATGCAACTAGAGACCCAAAACACAAGTCAAAATTAACGTTCATCTTCCACAAACTCTTCCATTTACAGTTTTTTTCCTTTTTCTTTTTTTATGACACCACCATTTACCGTTTTTAGATGACGCAAAAGACAAGAAATACAGAAAACCCGTTTCATCAATTTCATTATCTAATTAACGATTCAAGAACATAATCAACGCCAAATGATCCTCAATTATATCATATAATACAAAATTCATACACAGAACTAAAAGAAGTTAGAGACTAGCAGAAACTATTTTTGAATTAAAATCTGAAAAGGGCCAAGAAGAATCTACCTGGGAATTAATTCAGAAACATGATGGGGGTACTTGGGACTAATTCCGAGTCTGCTTCAGGGAAAAAAAATGTCAACAGATTTGAAATTTCAAAGTAGACGGTTGAAAACGACAAATCAGCTGTTATGTTGTACTGAATTTCCGGAACTACCCTTTAGGGGATGCTTGCTTGACTGATGTCGTTTTATGGAGTGGTGTTTTACTTGTAAATATGTGGGCTATCGTGCCTAAAATTTAGGAAGAGGCGCCATTTCTCCAAGTTTTGGCAGCCGAATTTCATTATTGAACTGAGAATGCCGTGGTTTTGAGGTTGTTTGGGCTAGCGATGCACGGCCTAACGTATTGGGCTTCCTCGTAGACTTCTTTATACTCTAAATAGAGATGGCCCAATCCCCAAGGCCCCAGCCTATTTACTTTTTGACGAAATTACAAAACTTGTCACTTCTTAATATGTTATTTTCAAAATTAGAACACTTTTTAAACTTATACAAAAATGTCACTTTTCCTCTTTCTTAGACAAAATTGCCCATAAACAAATATTCTAATATCAATTTTAAGAGCATTAGTTCTTTGATCTCTTCATTCGGGCACCAAGCAATTGAACTAATCAAAATCTTCTTTGACACTTACTGAACAATGACCAAATAGCCAGCAAATGCAGAATTTCACAATTAAAGAAATCTCAAATCAAGACTTGCATTACACATTCATCATCAGATCTGTAGTGATCGGGTAGGAATTCAATATCGGTGTAGAAGGAAATATTGCTCAGAATGGCGAGATAAAGTCAACCGTACTAGTCTGTGACCGGTATTGTGCGAAGACAGCACGTAAGTCTCAACTATTAAGAAAGGAAATTGTTTAAATTTACAGTATGTAATTGTCGAGATCTACTGTTTAACTGTAAAGATATGTAGATAACTATTTAGAATTGTCACAATTAAATGTCAAGATATACAGATAAATTATATAGACATTTTTTGTCAAACTATAGTGTCGAGAATCAGCACTCATAATTGTAATTGTAGAGATATACAGATAAACTGTTGAAATATACAGATATAAAGAGAAATAATTGCTTAAGGGCAATAATATAATTTTACTCAAAAAATTGCCATTTTTGCACAAGTTTTAAAAAAGTGCCATTTTTGAAGTTTAGTTTTTATTTTTTGCCATTTTAGAAATTGTTCCTTAGTTTCCCCCTCCCCTCCCCGCCCCCCCCCCCTTTTTCTTCTGAAAGTAGCTTCTTTGTTAAAAATAAATGACATTTAGGTCGGCATTGCTATTTATAAGTAATCATTTAAGTAATCTTTTATAAAATAGGGTAAATTCATCACTGTATTCTTAAATTATTTTCCCCGATTATACAATACACATGAGTAAGATTATAAATTTACCCTATTTTATAAAATATTATTTGAATCTTCCCCTACAAATAGTAATTTGCTTCGGGTTTGATTGTTTGGGTGTTTACTTTAGGGAAGTTTCATGTTTCTCTTAATTAATTAAATTATTTCTATACATACTTTTTGTAACATACCATTTTGCATGAATAATAGCAATGTATTCTCCTTTTTAACATTTTTATTTTTTTCTTTTTTAATAATATTTTTAAGTCCCCCACCCCACCACCGCCGGTGACCGGACGGCTTGCCGGATTCGATTGGCTGCAGCGGTAGAATTTTTTTATTTTTCTTTCTTTTTATTTTATTTTATATTTATTTTTCCCTTTTCATTATTTTTTCGTTTCTTGTTTTATTTTTCATTATTTCTTCTTTTCTTGTTTCATTTTTCATTATTTTTCTTTTTTTTTTTACAATTTTCCTTTTTAAATTAGAAATTATTACACTTTTTAATTCATATAATAAATAATGTTACATTATTTTAAATTCATGTAATATAGTAGTATGTTATACATTTTTTTGGGGGGCGGGGGGGGGGGGTAAGAAATTACACATTGTAATTTGTGTAATATAAAACGCCACATGCACTACATAGATTGTTACACAAGCAACATATTTTGCTACACAAATAACATAGCTTATCACACACATAATAGACCTTGTTACACAAATAACAAACATTGTTACACACATAGATTGTAACACAAATAATATAGATTGTTGTACAAGTAATATAGATCATTACACACATAGTAGACATTTTTACACCCACAATATAGATTGTTACACATATAATATAGTCTATTAGAAAATTATTTACAAGGAAAAAAAGGAAAAAGAAAAAAAATAATCGAAATCCGGTGACTAGGGGCAGGTGACGTGTGTTGGGGGTGGGGTGTATGAGTAAAAATTAATTAAATAATAACAAATAAATAAATAAGAAAAGAATAAAGTATTTTTGAAATTTTATACTACGCGAAGTATTTTTATAATAGACAAGAGCTTCCAAATATTTAATATAATTTCCCGTTATAATGGTTTAATTTCCCCACGTATTGCTTTATTTTTAGTTTTCAGCACTGACAATTCCCAAATGATGGAGAAGGACACAAACTATTTTTTGTTGAAATTTTCATGTATTCGATTCTTTTTTCTATGAGCATATATAGATTAATGAATGAATGATGCATTTTTAATATTTCTCATTCTAGTTTGGTCAAAACTTCATATATATAGATAAACCTTCTTATTTGTTATACCAAAAAAAAAAAAAAAAAAAACTTAAGGATGTAGATGAAATGGTTGGATGGTTGCTTGTGTTTGAGTTGCGGTTTGAAGATAGAAAACCTAGAAAAGTGAACCATGTTTTTATTATAATTATATAGATTTTTCTTAATAGACTGAATTTATAATGGATTTAGAAATTTTTTTGCCATGGACTCTAATGAAAAAAAATTAGTTCTGCTCAAGGTACACACACATATAGAAAAAAAAAATGTTCTAACATAAAATTTGAAAAAAAGTTTTCGGGCCAACACAGGCTATACCCCAGCTGTCACCCCTGAGATGAATTTATAGATTTTTTGTTTATTTAAGGATCCATGATTATAGATTTAATGTGGTGTGAAAATTATATTTTATAGTGATAAAATTTCTCATTACCATTTCAAGATTTCAAAAGGTACCATTTGTGTTGTACAAGGATACACACATCAGTGCACGAATTCCTGGACATAGCATTTACCCTCGAGATTGTTAAGCATTTCAAATATTGTCTAATTTAATTGTCATTATCGTGTGTGTGTGTAGTGTAATGTAAGAAACCTGATTAATTGCAAGTTGGAATCGACTCTCCTCATCCACCCCTTTTTAACTCGAAATAGTGTTAATTAGTCGTCTCATTTTATCATATTTTTTAAATTTAAATTTGGTTAAACAACTCACATTCATATATACTCAAGGGTTGCACTGTAGTACACAAATTTACATACTTCAACTACATTTTATGAATCCACAACTTGTTCAAGAAAGTTGGATGTGTGTGGATGACTATTAAATAGAATGGATTCATCATGTTCAAATCCAAGTAGATATATTATGTTAGTGATGAAACAAGATGCAAGTTAATTAGCTTATACAAGTGATTCGTCTAATAAACAAGTGGGACCAAGCAAACAAGTTGATTATCTCTTTGCATCCAAGAAGCTACGATTTGCATAATTGGTTATCAAGTTGTATGATGCAATTATAAATTTATATATTGCATATGGTCATCTTCCCCCTTCCTTCATCTATAAATAGAGTGGTTGAATACTTCATTCGATCATCATATCAAGAATGAAAATTTCCTCTCTATAGTTTCTTCTCTTGTCTACCTCTATATTCTTCAATATTGTCACACTATAGTTATTTTCTCTCTTATTTCAAGAAAAATGTGAAGGTTATGGCGGATTTCAATACAATCGTGCACGGCAAGAAGTCTAATAAAGAAAATTAGGACTCGTGAATTCATGATAAAGTCTACAACGACCCCATTTGCCAAATACCAAGTATGGGACGATGTTGATAGCTTTAATAAGATAACGAATAAATAAATAACGAAATGTCGGTAAGATCGAAGGTATTAAGAGAAAATTAGAGACCAAAAAATATAGAAGGTGACTTGATAATATAACGTCTTATTAACGGACCACACCAATAATTTACAACTCAAATATTCAAATAAAAAGTCTCTTTTTCTCTCCTGTAGAAGAATTAGTCAAGATGGGGTGGAAATGTGAAAGATAAGTGGCACTTTTGTGTTGTTTGATTTATGGATGTGGGCTGACAAGCTCAATAATTGATGTGCATCAATAAGCAGTTATTTATTTTAGGGTTAATTACACCTAACGTCCTGAACCTTTTAATTTTTTTAATAAATACGTCTCTAACATTTAATTTTCTTTTTTCATATCTCCAACATTTTAAAAGTGTTATACTTAACGTTTCTGTAACTAAAGCCGTCTATTTCTACCATTAAAGTCGAGGGTATTTTGATAAAATATAAAAAATCTAATTTTTTAATGTTTAAAAAAAGGAAAAAAAATGAAAAAACAAATAATGTTTATAAAAAGAAAACAAGAAAAAAAAATGAAAAAACAAAAGGGGGATCCCCCAGGCTGCCATTTCCGACAACGATTTGGCTATCGAAATGGCAGCAAATTGGCAGCCAAACAGGGATAATATTATAAGGGGGATCCCCCTGGTTTTTGGCTGCCATTTCTTGCAATCAAAAAAGAGGATCCTGCTATAGAAAAATGGCTAAAAGTGTGCTGCCATTTCGGCAGCCAAACCGTTGCCTGCCATTTTTGGCAGCCTTGGGGGGGACTCTCCCCTTTTTTTCATTTTTTTCTTTCAAACATTAAAATATTCTTTTTTATATTTTACCAAAATACTTTCGACTTTAAAGGTAGAAATGAATGGTTTCTGTCACAGGAACACTAAGTGTAACACTTTTAAAATGTTGGGATGTGAAAACAGAAAATTAAAAGTTAGAGACGTAATCAATAGAAAGTTGAAAAATTAAGGACGTTAGGTGTAATTAACCATTTATTTTATTGTTCCTCGCTAAAAATATAGCCAGCTGTTGAGTAGCATAAAGTGCCAATAATTGGCACTAGATCATCACTGTGCAAAATCTATAGACATTTCTTTCAAAATTTCTTATTAGTTATTTGGGGGGAAAAAAGAAAAAGAAAAAGGTATGAATTTTGTAATATATCTAAAGCAAGAAAATTTCAGGAAATCACTTAGGTAAGGAAGAATAGAGATATCAAATAAAATAAATAAGACATATACTATTGTACGTTCAGTAGTTTTCACCTTACACCCAATCATGAAGAAATTTCTCCCATACTGAATAAATTAATGATGAAGGGCCTGATAGGACGAAAATCCAAATATTTGATGGTTTCTTTTCTTAATTTATTTATTTATGTATATAGCTGCTTTCTAATGGCAAAATTTTCCCCTTCTTTTAATTGATTGACATTGATAATTTGGCATGGTATACTTAAATTAAATTAAAATTAAATTAGCTAATTATTACTAGGTCTGGCGTGCTTAATTAAGCTCAAACAAAAGGGTCAAGTAGACCCCTGTAGCCATGTCATAACAACTACTAGCAAGAAATAACGCTAATTAGAACATTTGTCGGAGCCACGTCTGCAATTATTTTGTCCAAAAAAGTTTCATATACAAAGTTAATCTTTAAAATTTACGCTTTGTATCATAATAATTTCACCGGGGCATAAACATCGATTGAAAAATTAAACATGATAATAACTTTTCAACTTTGACCGTAAATTGATCGTGGTTGACAAGTTTCAATTGGTAATTAGTGGCTGAGGGCTTGGAAATTTGAATTGATAGTAATCAGAAAAATAGGCTCTCTCTGTCAACATGGTTTAATCGCTATGAAGTGTATATATCAATATATGTTATTAACTCCGTCCCAAAAAAATAGTCCCGTATTTATTTTCACATAAATTAACAAATAGTAGTTAATATAATTGAAATATTAAATTTGACCTTATTTTTTAACATATACACTTATATCTCATTAGTTGTTTGAAATACTTTGAATGCAGGTAGTTGAATAACAATAATTAATTAGGGGTGCATATGGAAGTTAAAAATTATATGCATGCTCAATATAGTAAGTGAACTATCTTTTTAGAATGGAGGGGGTTTTATTGTAGCAAGAACTAGTTGCCGGAACACTAAATGTCGATGCATGTACCATGCAGTCGAGAAAATATTCGGTACTCTAGGAGTACCTTAGTACGATATGTACTCCAGAGTAATCATCAATCTATACATAGATTCAAAGGTCCCAAAAATGGAAATCAAGATCCTACGTGTGAGTTTTTCATTGGCTTAAAGTACCTAAATTTTTTCCCCTACAGTCATCTTCACCGGTGTAAGAAGTATTGGGGTTGGAATGGGAGATAAGGAATGGTGATAAGGAATGATAATGGAGAGTTATTTTGTTGTCCGTCTAGTTGATGGCGCAAATTTTGGTTTGATGATATGATCATCGGGGTTGCCAGCCCAATCAGAGTAAGGGAATGCAGTGAGCTGTAAAGAAGGAGACTTTTGAAGGAGTAAGCCATGATGAAGAGTATACTTGAGATAGCGTAGCACATGTTTGACAGCTACCCAATGAGTGTTAGATGGACAACTCATGAATTGAGATAGCTTGTTCACAGCAAAACAGATGTTAGAGCGAGTGAGAGAAAGATATTGTAGGGCCTTGACAGTCTGACAGTACACAGTTGCATCCCAGGACGGGGACCCATCGTAGAGACGTAGAGAGCTGAAGTTGGTGATTGGGGTAGAAATGGGCTTGGCACCATGCATATTCGCAAGTTCTAGAAGATCTAAGTCATACTTCTGTTGATGAAAGAAGATGAAGGACGATGTCCGATCTCCTCAACCCCTGGAAAGTAATGCAAAGATCCTAAGTTTTTGATAGAAAACCGATTAGAGAAGGCCTCAAGAAAGGAGGCAACAACAGAAGGTGTGTTCATGGTGACAAGGAGATCATCAACGTAAACTAAGAAGTAGATGGAGACATTTTTGTGGAAGTAGAGGAATAAGGAAGTATCATTTTGAGAGGGGAAAACCCATAGTTAAGAAAGAATTGTTTTTAACTCAGTATATCATACACGAGGTGCTTGCTTGAGGCCATAGATAGCCTTGCACAACCGACACACATGAGTGGGATGTTGAGCATCAACAAAATCCAAGAGGTTGTGCCATGTACACATCTTCATGAAGAGTGCCATGAAGGATGACATTGTTAACATCTAATTGATGAATGGGCCAGTCAAAGTGAATGGCTAAAGTAAGGAAAACATGGATAGTAGTGGGTTTGACCACAGGACTAAACATGTCATGAAAATCGATAACAGGATGCTGGTGGAACCTTTTGGCTACAAGGCGTTCTTTATAGTGTGATACGGAACCATTAGGATGGCGTTTGACCCAAAACACCCATTTGTATCCAACAAGGTTAACATGAGGGGAGGGGAGGACTAAGTCCCAAGTTTGATCTGTGAGGAGGGCATTGAGTTCTTCAACCATGGCTTGACGCCATTCAAGAATTTTAATGGCTTGAGATGCACAAGTAGGTTCAATAGGTTATGGTAGAGGATAGCAAGATGAAATATTGTTAAGTTGTTTAGGTCGAAAGATATTATTTTTTGACTGTGTCATCATGGGATGAGTGTTTTGAAGAAGCAATGTGCCCAATGCAGTATAGGAGGAGGGGACAGCTGAAGGCACTATGGCTTTAGGTGGTGCTGCTGCAGCGTCTACTGCTGCGGCAGATTGGGAAGTTACCATGGCAGTGACTGCCACAGCAATAGGAGAGGCTGCCACATCGTAGGGAGAAGTTGTTGCAGCAGTGGGAGTAGTCTCTGCGGCAATGACTACCATGATTGCTCTAGGTGATCCGGTAGCAAATCTGCCTGGTTGGGAGGCGGGGCTGGGACGAAGTTTGATCCTGGATCAAGAGTGATGCGGGGTGTTGGAATTGGGATGGAATTTAGACAATTTTTAGAGAAGATTGTTGGTGAAGAAGTATAGGAGGTGGAGTGAGGAAAGATAGTTTCAACAAACCTAACATGACAAGATTTGTTTATTTTCTTCGAGGCTAGATCTTGACTGAGACGTGAGTGATGGGTGTGATCATATCCTAGAAATACACAAGGGCGAGACCGAGCTTCTACCTTGGTAGAGGTGTATGGCTTAAGCCATGGGAAACATAAGCAACAAAATTGCCTTATAGAATTATAGTTGGGATACTTTTGAAGTATCATATGAAAAGAGACTCTTAAAATCTAAAGTCAGTGTTGATAATCGGTTTATAAGATAAATCACAGTCTGAAAGGCATAAGACCAGTATATAAGGGAGAGAAAGGCTTGATGAAGGAGCCTAAGGCCAGTCTCAACAATGTGTCGATGACGGCGCTTAGCGTAGCCGTTGTGTTCTGGTGTATAGGGTGGAGTAATGAGTTATTGAATCTCATAGGAGTTGAACATGTTGCGAAGGGCAACAAATTGTCCTCTGCCAATGGAGTAGAAAGTTTTAATCTTTTGATTAAATTGATTTTCAACTTGTAGTTTAAAAATAAAGAAGACATGTACAACATCATATTTAAGTCCTATTGGGAATAGCAAAATAAATTTGGTGAAGTGATCGATGAAGATGACATAATATTGATAACCATCGAATGAGGTGACAGGACTTGGTCCCCATACATCAGAATAAATAATTACCAAATGACGCGTACCCTAAACACTAGAATTATAAAAAAGCAACTTGTGACTTTTATTCGCAAGACAAGACTCACAATGAAAATTGGAATTAAAACTAGAATTTGAATCTAAAAGACCAGACTTAATAAGAAAATTTGCTAACTTGAAGGATGGATGACCTAAACGCCCGTGCCACAAGAAGGAGGAAACTGTGACCTTGTTGACTTCAGGGTACGACGTAGGAGTTGATGGACAGATATATAGATCATCATGGTCTAGAAATATTTTCTAGGTAGGGAGGTCTTTGACAAAAAAAACAGTCAGGAAAGCATTCAACTGATGTTTTGATTTTGTTTGCAAAATTTAGAGAGTGATATAATATTTTGAGATAAAGCTGGAACTCATCATATATCTGATAATTGAAAAGAATTGGGTAGCTTATGAGAACCTATGTGAGAAATATGCATAGTATTACCATTAACCAATTGGAGATCATCTGGGCAATCATATGCACGAGAGAACAAGAGATTACCCAACTGAGATGTGATGGGAAGCACCTGAGTCTACTGTCTACTGGTTTGGAGATGGAGAGATGTAAAATGTATCGACATGTGGATGTCCTTGATGAAGATGAGGAAATAACTTCCTGCAAGTGTATACACAGTGGCCAGGAATGCCACAAAAATGACAGATGAGCGGCGGTTCTTTGCGTCTGGGCTAGCTAGAAGAGGGTGGAGCCGGTTGTTGGTAGTTACTAGCAGTGGAGACTGGAGCATGCGGCGCAGTGGCTGTTGGCAGCGGTAGAAGGCTAGGCGTAGTGGAGAGTGGCATTGGTCCATTCCAATACTGAAGGATGGAGAAGTGTTGTAGGCTTGAGAGTAATGTATTTGTGGGTTCGTCTGGATGACAACAGTATCTACGTCTCCTAGATATGTCTCATGATCAACAAGTTTATTATATAGTTTCTCAAAGGTGACAGAGGAATATCTGGTTCGCAAAGCTATAATAACTTCTTTGTAGGCTGTGCCTAATAACTTCTTTGTAGGCTGTGCCTAATCCACGAGTGCAATAGATCAATAAGTCAGCATCAGATAGAGGAGTTCCAAGGGAAGAGAGTTCATCTGTAAATGTTTTGATTTGAAGTAAAAATTCCGAGATAGGTTGAGATCCGCGGTTGATTCGAGAAAGCTTGTCTTTGAGATGTATAATATATTATTGAGAACGTTTGACAAAAATACAATCCAAACGTGTCCACGCAGCATGAGAAGATTCATCAGAGGCAATAAGCGGTATAACAGACTTCGTAAGAGAGATGATGATGGCCTTACCTTTTCCAGGTAATAAAGGCAGGATTTGGTTGAGCAAGATCATTGAGAGTAATAGAAATAGCAGGAGTGACAATGGAACCATCAAGATAACCCATGAGATCAAGGCCATAAAAAAGAGACGTAAATTGTAACTTCCAGGAGAAATAGTTGAATAATCTGTATAAGATGATGGTTGTTTGGGACAACTAGAGGGTTTGGAGAGGAGACATCGGTCGCTATAGTGACAGAGGAATTGTCGTCAGACTTATGGGAGCCGGGGGGAGGACCGCCGGAAGGAGGGGATGGCTAGAGAAGGGCGGACGGCTGGAGAGAGAAAGAAAAAAAAAGATGTTCTTGTGAGATACTTAGTAAGGCTTTGATACCATTAGAGATACTGAAAGCAAGATGAATTTCGTTGATCCTTTGCATGAAATATATAGAACACAAACATGAGGTTTACAAGGAAACAAAGGCCATCTAAACAAAGATAAACGAACTACAACTATTGTACATGAAGCGAACTACTACTGTATACGAAATGAACAACTAGCTAGGAAACGAACCTTAAAGGAATAAGAAGACTAACGATACAATAATACAATAATATGTACGAAATTAAATTGTTGTGCCAACGTCTTCAGTCTTGCTAGTAACGGTCCTATTCATGTCACTGTTGGCATTAGTAGATAATACTTTGGTAACTTCTCTAGCACTAGTCTTGCGTGATAACTTTGGTGATGGATTAATCATATAAGTTTGTTTTTGTTTAAAAAAAAAAGGAAAAATCATCTAATACTCAATTACAAACTTTCTTTGGCATTGTAAATCAATTCGTGAGAGAGAGTTGCTCACCATTTCCGTGTCACTAAAATCAAGGTCTATGTTCAGGCAACTAAGTGACCAGCCAAACTTTGTCAGTCTGATTATGATATCCAGTCTCTAATCACATACTAACACATCACATGACACACACTATATGTGTCAATATCTCATTAGTTTCTGGGCTTCGTAAGGAACCTAGCCCTGGGTTCCTTAGAAATTTCCCAAACTTTGATACTAGCTGTACTAGAGCTTAATTATCGAACATAATCATAAGATCCCAAAACAAACCTTTTTATACATATACATATGTCCAGCTGAAGTGTGACTTCGTCTATGATTTCGTGTGATTTAATTAATCTATCATTTACTAATTTCTTCTTTTAGCCAATGCGTACAGGCGGCACATCCTATGACGTCCATTGGACTCTATGTATAGAGTCCAATGGATTATGTGGCAGGCTCTCACTGGACACATTAAAATATGGGTCTCTCAATATGTCCAATGAGAGCCTGCCACGTAATCCATTGGAGTCATAAGATGGTGTCTAATAGACACCATATCCTCCAATGTGTCCAATGAGAGCCTGCCACATAATCCATTAGATATCATAATATAGTGTCTAATAGATACTATAGAAAAACCGACGTATAGGCTCCTCCCCAATAGTCCAATTTCCCATCCTTTTCCAAAGTTGCAAACCAATGGTCCGCTTTCGAGTTTGGAGTATATCATTCGCCTCTCGAAAGGAACCCTTTTTTCCCGTAATAAAAAAGATAGTGAGTGTGTATATGTGTCGCTATATTTATTGTGAGATTGATCCTACATGCACATCTAGAATCATGACTTTATACTTTGTGGTTTTATTTGAAATCAACCCCGCAAGAAAACAACCAAAATAACAAAATGACATCAAATGAAAATTTCAAAAAAGTGACAGTTATCCATACTGCAAGTCTGCAACTAAGTCGAGTTGGCCCCTATTCGTTTCACTTCATAGTGTAACATTATTGCAGAGTGATAGTACAGATTTATATGTCATTAATAATTGGTTCATTTTCAACACATTCGATTCAACCTCATCCAGTTTTAAGTTTATATATTGTCACGTAGACTAGTTCTATAAACTTATATGACAATACATAACATTAGAGAGTCTAATTTTAGTTGCTTGGCCAATAATATATTTGAAAGAATTTAATGCTAATTGGTGATACTTATCTAATACGGTGAGGCGCTCATTTTAATCTGGTATATGAGCTCCATTAGTTTTCGCCATTCGGAAGTGATCTTCTATTTTCTATTCTTTCTAAGTTTTTATTATTTATTCTTTCACTATTTTTTACTATAGGGCGTCTAAGGTTATTTAAATAATGTTCGGATTTTATTTTCATCATGATTCATTAATACAAACCGTGAAATTTCTCTTTTTCGATTGGTAAATTCCCGATATACGATTTCCGCAAGGTTCTCGTTTCAATCCTTACATCGTGTTGCGCCAGTTTTTATGTACAATTTTTTATTCAAACTATCATTGATCATACTTTATGTCTTGACACTCGATGATCAAACATGGCGTTACCGTCGGGTTCGTGGTTGGTGCTACAATTGATTCTAGCCAAAGGGGTTAATTATCTCTCAACCAATATCTATATCATTTACACACAAGAAGCAGGTGAAGTGACATCTATAAATAATAATAATAATCATAACCCTTTGGCATTCTTAATTCTATACACATGGTAATGGTCCATGCAATAATTTCTTGTAGGGACCTATTTATACATACATTTATGCGCCCAACAATGTGTGTCTATATATACACACCTACCACTCTTTTCTCTCTTCCAAACCACATCTCTCTCTCTCTCTCTCTGGAGTTTTTAAAAAAATGGAAATTGAACCAATTAGTGCACCAATGGTAGCCAAGAAGTTGTGGAACATAGTGAGAATAGTGTTCCACATGATGAGAAAAGGCATATCAAAGAGTAAGCTAATGCTTGACATCCATGTGCTCTTAAAGAGAGGAAAACTAGCCATTGGCAACCTCTTGCTCCACCACAACCACCACCACTACTACTCGGCCCTCACGTGTCGTTCGACGAACGTCAATACGTCATTCATTCGGAACTACCACTACGAATTCAGCTGCAGCAACACCCCAGTGTACCACTCCAAGGGTAAAAACCGCCGCCACCAGGGGGCGGAGGACTTGACTGTCGTTCACAGAGTTTTTGGTATGTTGAACCGTTACGACGCCATGGAATCTTCTCCACTGACACTCCCGGGATTTGGGGTCAGCCCCATGGTGAGGCAGTTGAGGGTGTCCGATTCGCCATTTTCGATGAAGGATTCGGAGGATAATGTCCACCAAGTGGATAAAGATGCTGAAGAGTTCATTAAGAAATTTTACAAGGATTTGAAGAAGGAAACGAGAATTGCTGCCTTCGAATCTCCTTCTCCTTATCACATAAGGGCTAGAACGAAATCATGAAAAAATATAAAAATATTTGTGCTGATCAGTGATGAATTTGACATGATGATTGCTATGCTTGCATCATAAGCACAAAATCGTGCAATGTCCGATACGGTGGAAATGTTGTCATTTCAGGGTGTGACGAGGTTATTTGAATTAAACTTTATCAAGTTATTTATGGGTCGAAGGTAACCCTTTGGCTTATGAACCAAATTCCAATTCAAAATCAATGGATTTCGAGTACTTTATTCTTGAAGTTGTTTTTCTCTCTTCTATTTGTTATGTCATATATACGAATTTTGAGTATGGATACTTGGGTTTCTAGGTCTTGTTATATTAATCGATACAGTCTTTCGGTGGAGTTTATCTTATTTATTTTGTATTCAATAAATTTGCTACAAAATCCTCAAATCCCTGCATTTCATGGCATATATAATTAATAACGTGTACCAATGAGAGCAACGTCAATCTTTTGTACATGTACTAGTTGACACATAAGAGCGCATACTCGGTAGAAAAGAACTTACTAGTCGCTTATTATCACACGTTTATTGTTGTTTTCAGCTTTTATTAAAAATTTAGACAATACGAGTACGATGATCACAAATAATAGGACATTTAGGGAGCAATAGAAGTCCTAGAAAAATCAAATATGCATACCATATTTCCAAAAATTAAATTCAGGTGGACGCTACTTCTATGACCTCATCATTCTTTGAATCATCCCACGCCATTACATATTAGCATCTGCTCATCGTTTAAATCAGTGAAAATTTATTTAACAAAATCTTATCTTGTGCCCACTAATGTATTTATGTATATCATATTCAATTAATTAGAGGAGAAAGATACTAAAGCATTGTTGGAAGCCACAAAAATCATTCCAAGAGTGTGGAGAGAAAGAAAGTACGAAACAACATTAATTAAAACAAAGAAAGGTTGTTACATATATTAAAGAGAAAATCAAAAGAGACATCCCCCGTTGCTTTAATGTTTGATATGCTATTTACCTTGCAAAAGTTTGGTGGATTAGTATTTATTTGGTTTCTATTTATGACCTTTTCTCTTTGCAACGGTCTTCTTAGCTGTTTCCTAATTGCTTGGGTCCATTCATAAGTGGTAGGAAGGTCACCACTTCAAGCACAAGAAAGAATACAAATCATTATACATAGTAGTAATCAATATTTTGAAAATCATTATAGTAGTTATCGATATTTTGAAAAGTATAATTAAGATCAATATATACCTTGAGCCTAAATAGTGTGAAAAAGCATTATGCTCAATCATGACTTGAGCCTAAACATGCTCAGCATAAAGTTGCAGGGTATAGTAAGGTGCAGAACAGCTTTAAGCATATGCTATCGCTTTTTAGAATGGAGGTTATTATAGACCAAACACTTGTTTATCAATTAAAATGTAGAGACATGTGATGCATTTAAGTGGACTTATAATTCAATGCCACATAATTATGACGATTATTACTAGTGGTGATGACTAGTAAGTAGTAATACTCCTTGATAAATGATGCTCCCTCCGTCCTATAAAAATAATCTCATATCATTTTTCGTATAGTTCTAGGAAAAGTGAAATTTATAAACATTTTTCCTAATATACCCCTTTTATTTAATTGTTATTCGATTTTATTAGTTCTTATTTATTAATATTAATGCACATTAAATATGGGCATATAAGAAAATTAAAAAACTAACCAAAAAAAATGGACAATAATTTGAGACAAACAAAAATGAAAACTAAGACTATTTTTATGGAATGGAGAGAGAAAAATTCATCTTATCCAAACACTTCACTTAGGATATATTCATTACGGGCTTTTCTTGAAATAAAGAACTTCAATGAAGCAACAACTAAGTCATTGATATATAGATTTTTAGTCAGCAATTACTTGCAGTAATATTGTTAGTTAACTTAATTATAAATAGTAAAATTACAAGCCGACAATGCATATACGAGTGATGTCGATTACAAATGGCGGTGTTTCAATCAGCAACAGCTAAAATAAAGTCGTGGAGTTAATACAACATATGAATCTTACAATAAATACAATAACCGAACAAGATAAAAATTTTAAGACAATAACCAAACAGGACAACGCCAAAACATCAATAATGCAATAAATTAGAGTTAGGTGTTAAAGAATATTGGTAGTACCCTACGTCAATTGCCAGTAAATAGATACCTATGTGTGTGGTCTGCAGGTATTTTAGAATCTTGGTCTCTCTTGTCCCACAGGTAAGCAGTCATATATTCTCTGTTTGGGTTGGTACCAGTTGTCGAATTATAATTGGATTTATATAAATAATTAGATATTTCTCATGATAATCTTAAATTATATTTACCCTAAAAATATTTATTTATGTTTTTCTGATTCGGATTATTTTCGATTCAGTTAGTTTACTTATTATTTACTTCACTTTCATAATAACAAAATAAAGTGAATAAAAAAACCATCTTGCTGAATTTATTTATAAAGAGTCATCATGATTATCGGATAATATAACATCGGTATCTAATATTTAACGTCATATACAATTAGAGATGAAAGTGCATCAACATCTATTGTGAGTGTATGCAAGTCGACCCATGTTGGTTTCTCATTTTTGTTTAAAAAAGTAAAATGTAAAATGATTTTTATCCCCATATTTCATCAGTACTCATTCTTGTTCTATTTGTTTCTTTATTTATTTTGATGATAAAAGGGTACTAACCTAGCAAACTTGCCATTCCAAAAAGTGCAAAAATAAAAAATAAAAAATAAAAAATAAAAAATCAAATCAAATGCAAAAATATAAAATAAAATACTTTGGTTGGTCAAAACAGTTATTTAAATATATTGAAACTAAAAACTTAATAAATTCTTCAACGTCCTTCTTATTATTATATAATATAGTTGATGGGTTATTGGAGGATTCAAAGTATATAAAATCAGTAGCTACTAATTCAAAAGGCTACCATAATGAAAGGAGGAAGATGTTTGCACTTAATTCACGAATTGTTAATTGCGGTAACAATGAATGCCAATAATCAAGTGGCAAATAGCACCCTTTAGAGCATCTCTAATGCTAAGGTCTGTCAAGCCGTCTATATATTAATTTGAAGGAGAGAAAGTAAAAGAAGAGACGGACAACGGTGATCCAACTCGGGGATGAGAGGAATTGAGATAAAAGAGAGAGGCAAGGTCTTCACCTCCGTCCAGATCCGCATCAGTCGTCCAACCTTGTGTCTCCTTTTGAGACATTCTAATATGAAAGTGGACCAACCCAAGCATTAGAGATGCTCTCACTAGGTCAACAAGGTTTTTTTTTTGCATTCAAAGAAATATTCGGATCGGTATAAAGGTAATCGTGATCAAATACACCTATTGTAAGTTGATGAAAGTTAACAAATGACGGGTTCTGATCATGCAAAATAATTTAGGGCTTCAAATAAGCATTTTCTATTATATACATTTGAAAATTTTTTACACTTTAGACTGTTATTATTATTCCTCATTGATAAATAATATAATCTTAAACGTCTATCACCATAAATCACATCAAGCGCATGCATGTTTGGCATGCATCAGTGCTGCATTTACGTCGCATCAGTTGGCAGCAGAATAACATGGGCACAAATACATGCCACACATGTGACACCATTTATAACGTCAAACGTCTGAAATTATATCATTTGCCTAATAACAAGTAGAATTTTGTTGAAGTATAAAATTTTTATGCTTTGGTTTGTCAAAGAAATTCTACTAGAAATTTACTCTCTCTCTCACTAGTGGGTTCCAATTTTCTTTATTTTTGAGGTTTCAATATGAATTTCTTTAGCTTGTGCTACGTAAATCAAGAAAATAAAATGAGATTTGCCAAGCTAGTGACAGCCGCACAGCACCAAACAAATGCCACAAATCCAATAAATGTATATGTATATATATACGAACTGTACCATATTCAATAATTGGATCCTGTTAATATCCTCCGGAAAAGGACCATATATATAAGAAAGAAAACCAAAACCATAAAAAATAAGAAATAAAAAAATAATATTAAATAATAATAATTGTTGATGTGTCATTTTGAGACAACTTAAACACGACGATTTTATATTCTTTGTGGATCACGCTCTTCTGGGTGGTTCCCTCAAAGTTTTGGTACCTGGCGTCACCCTTAAAACCATAAGGCTCATAAGGATAAGGTTTAGGGATATCCAAGGGATGTGCTTAGGGAATTTACAAAACTTTGAGTGGATCACGTACTAAGAGCGTGGTCCCTAAAGAACACTACTAAAAAATACCCCTTCAGCGAGGGAAATTTTGCGACGGATGCATATTCGTCGCAAACTTCCGACGAAACCGTCGGAATTTTGAGACGGGCAGAAATCCGTCGGAAATTTCCAATGGAATAATTTTCCGTTGGAAATTTCCTGCAGAAAACGCGATCCGTCAAAAATTTCTAACAGAAAATACTCTTTCGTCGGAAATTTCCGATAGCCAAGGTTAGCGTCGGAAATTTCTGACGGCATCCTTTTAGAAACTATTCTGTCGGAATTTCCAACGGTCTGGTCCGATGGAATAAATACACCGTTGAAAACTATTCCATTGGAAATTTCCGACGACCCGAGTATGCCGTCAGAAAATTCCAACGGATTTTGTGACCAAATTTATGCTTTTAATTATACTTTGTAAATATTGTTAATTAATTTTTAAAAAAAATTGAAGATATTTGTTTAATTATCCCTCCAATATCACATATGCCCCTTTTATAAAATGAAAGTTTCAATATACATAATGTTTTTGTCAAAAATATACTAGATTTGATAACCGATATAATAGAAAACAAAATTTATTCTAAAATTAAAAATGTGATGAATAATTAAAAATGGTATTAATCGTCAATAACTTTTAGATATGAAAGTAGAAAATGATTTATATTTTGACTCTATAATTAAAATTGGAACTAAAGTTAAGAAAAAAATATACAAGTACGACAAAATTAAAAAAAAAAAGAAACCAACAACGGGCACGAACAATCTCACAAATGACATTATTGACATGGAATAGTCGTAAACATTAAATATGGACAAGTAATGTTTGACAATTTATTTATAAAAAAATATAATACGTAAAATAATTTTTTTATTAATAGAATAAAAAATTTAGTAGACAACCTTTTTAAATTTTTTTTGTTTTAATTAAAACAATTAATGTTATAGTATAGAGAACTAGTGTAAAAAACATTACATTAATTGACACAAACAAATTAAATTTAGACTATAACATATATTTAATATACAATAAAAGTTATATTAAATACTAGATATGTTTAAGGGAAAAGTTCATTCTTTTTAAATTGACAAAACTACTAGAATATACTTTATATATTTTGAAATTTTTTTTTTGGTGGTTATATTCACACCACTATTTTTCATAATCACATGACATTTCTAATTATTATACATCGATCTTTAGTTTTTTATAATTATTGTATTCACGCTCTTAACTTTTTGCATTATATTTTTGTTCTTAACCGTCTATTAACTTGAATATTTTATATACAATAAAGGTTTTTTCCGTAAAATTTTGTTCAAAAAGTTGTTAAATAATTTAAATAAGTAAAAAAAAAAAGCAAATGATTTAGTGCAAACTAATTAGTCTATTCATCATTCAGAAATCTCATGCTAGAGAAATTGTATGAAAATAATTATTTGAGGCAAGAAATACATTTGATAAAAATGTTACTAAAAAAGATGTGATAGAATCGTGCAAAGAATGTAAATGAAAAACAGATAAAGTTTATGTACCATTTATGTAAATAAAATATGGTGTATTTATAAAAAAAGTGTATTGTCAATATATTTTGCCATTTTTTTAATATCTCTGCCCTCCTTCATGCCCCCTTTTATAAAACGAAAGTTTTGATGTACATAATATTACAGTCAAAAATATATTAGATATATCAAATAACGAATATAAAAAAATAAAAATATTATAAACAATTAGAAGTGTTACTAACAATCAATAACTCTTAGATATGGAATAAAAAATGATTTATATTTTGACTCTTCAATTAAAAGTTTATAATAACAGTTGTATTTATGGTCTTTATATATACCGATTACATGCACTCAAATAATGTTCAACAATCTATTTGTAAAAAAATATAATATGAAATAAATTTTTTTTAATGGTAATATGTAGTTTATCCAGTAAAATATAATACAAAACAAATACTTTAATAATTGATTAATATTTTATTCAGTTATTCGGTGGTTAAGGTTTAAAACAATAGTTGTAAATAAATTTTTTATTAATTATTGGTATTTTTAAAAAATCACATAAATCATAATTTTAATAATCGAAAAAAATTTGGAATAGAGCGTTTTTTAATTTTTTACAAAAACAATGAATATTACAAACTAGAAAACTGGTGCAAATAAACATTAAATTAAGGGGTTGTTTGAAACTATTTATTCGAATTGAATTATAAAGAGGTGAAATGAGTGGTGTAGATTTAATATAAGTTTGAAATTTGTGATTATAGATGAAAAGTAATCAAATCAGTAGTCAAATCAGTGATAGATGAGATTATAAAGAGAAATAATAAAGAGGGTCAAACACCCCATAATTGACACTGACAAATAAAATTTAGAATATAACATATATTTAAATATAAATAAAAATTCAATGTTTTATGAAGAAAATACATTATTTTTAAATTGATTAAATTACTCGAACATAGTGTGTGTGTGTGTGTGTATATATATATATATATATATTGAGCCGAAAAATTAATAAGCACGCGAGCTAGTCTAGTGGTTGGGTGTCATGGGTTCGAAACTCCAAATATGCAATTCCAAGAATTAATTCCTCAAGGGCCGGCGAGTCGGTTCAGCGGCTAACATGGGCTAGCGGGCGAGGTGGGTAGGGTGGGGTAGTGGGGCCGTCAAAATATTTTTAAATGGATTTTTAAGATGGCCATCTGAAATTTCAGATGGATTTCTCCGACAGCAAAAATCCATTGGAACTTATTGATAAATAGTGTTTCCGTCGGAAAGTTCCAACGGATTATTTCCGATGGAATAAGGCCGTCGGAAACATGTTAATCGTCGTGTTAATATTGTCTCAAAAAGACACGTCAACAACAATAATAATATAATGACAAATGTTATAGTACATCAATGTAATCTCATTTTGGACGAAGATTAATGTACTATTCAATCGTTAGGGTTGATAGGGAAAATATACAACCAAGAACTTCCCAAATATTTCAAAAAATAACATGTCTCTCTCTCATTTTCAAATTATTTTTCCTTGTCACTAAAAATCCATTTGCTAATTTCATATGTTCGAAAACAATTGTATAAAGAGAAAAAAAATAGGATTAACTATGAGAAAAAAATATTTACGGACTAATTTGCACACTTTTAAACACGAGTACACTACCTCAGAAAGACAGACTTCAGTGGTGTGAGGATCAAATAAAACATCCCTTGTAAAGCGCGTAGATTGATTTTAAAATCTTTACATATATTTGGAAATGAAAAGCCAAGACCTAAGTGATCTGATTATCAAGTGGGTTTTCCATACCCTGCATTTAGGATTTAATTCCCGTCCCCAACATTCCCTCCCTTGGTAATACCCCCCCCCCCCCAACAATGAGAGAGAGAGAGAGTAAAAAATCATGTTTTAATGTTTTATTCTTTATTATGTTTTTGATTGCTCTAAAAATGTGGTTAAGGTGACTCATCATATTGCTTTCGTGAAATTTGATATAATTAATTATTGCATAAGGTGGATAGATTTTTCCATGTGTCACTATTATAATGGATGGATGAACAAACTATATATAAGCCTGTATAGAATCAACTTATCGCAAAAATCTTTCGAGATATGAAGGTAGAATGAATTGTGTTTTTGATTGATAAGAACTCAAGAATTTATAGTACAAGTGTATAGATTTACAGTGGAAAGATAAATCCCTATATAGGCTAATCAAATCTGTACAAAAGGAAAGACATTACAATATGGTAAAGAATAATTACAAGAATTTGGAAGAAGATCAATGCAATAACGGAAAAGTCTTGACAACCAAGTAAAAACATAGGCTACATCAGAGCGGGTTAGTCTTCGTCATGCAATAATACAACACTACTAGACTCCTTAACGCGAGAAGGTTAGTGAAGTTGTTATGTAACCTAGAACGAAACCATATATTGGAGCAAATTCATTGTCGAGGGACATAGAATGTCAAAAACTGCATATTGGAGCTGTGAAATGCAATATCGATGCGGCTATTTTTTAGAGTGATCAGAGTATAGGGATTTCCATGGTGTTGCGTAATGCGAATGGAGGATTCATTGGCTGCGGAACGTGAGTATTTGAGGGGCTATGTTCTGTCAAAGAAGCGGAAGCTATTGGAGCGTGAGAGGCTATTTTGTGGCTACAAGCTGTGAGATTGGGATTAGATGTAAAAGGTAGTAGTGGATGCAATCCATAAATATAATGAAGATGCTACCAAGTTTGGTTTGATTATTGAAGATGTTAGAAGAGCTCTACGAGCGGAAGATAACTTAGAAGAGCTCCACATGTGGAAGATAACTATGCTATCTCCTTTGCACCTAGGCAAGCTAATACGGTAGCACATGAAGTGACTAAGCGAGTTAGAGTTTTAATTTCCTAATCCTTGTACCATAAATTTTGCTCCAGGGAAAAAATTCTAGTACTACTCAACTACTCAGTACTTCATCCACACATTTGTTGCCATGTGTATTTATTAGGACACACTTAACTCACTTAATCATTCCACATAATTAATTAAATGGTTACCATTTAACACCATTATCTAAGACTCATTTCAGTTTCTTGATTTTTTAATTTACTTATTTATCTCACCTTTCTTTTTGTTTTTATTTCCTTTGTATTTGATTCCATTTTACCTTTATTTTTTTCCCAACGATTCGTGTTTCTTTTTTTTTTTTTGGCAATTTATTTCTTGCTTTAATTTTTCAATATCATCCGTTTGTTCACTTTTTTTTCTTTTCTTTTTTTTTTTTTTAATTTGACTTCATTTCTATAATTTTAATAGTTGTTACCACGGTAAAGGTATGACAATATTTTTTTTTGCCTTGGACAATAATGTTCACAAATAAACTTGTTTAATAATATAAAAAATGAATAAATAACATAAACATTCGTTTCCATTAAAACATAAATATTGTCCAATTGTTACCAATGTTAACAATTAAATGATATTCGCAAATAATATAAATGTTTTTGGACTGTTACTAATGTCAACAATTAAAAATATAAAAAAATGAAGTCAAACACAAAAAAAAAAAAAAGACTGAACAAGTGGATGCGCTTAAAAAATTGAGGGTCCAAACAAAAGTAAATAAAAACCAAATGAAACGCTTTATAAATACACATGGCAAAAGATGCATGGATGGAGTATTGAATATTGGGTACTTATGGAATACTAGAATTTTTTTCCAGCAGACTGGCTAAATAGGCGGATACTTCTTGATGTATTAGATGATCTGATTATTAATGGAAGTTAAGCTCTTTCCTTCAAAAAAAAAAACATATATAGTTATATTGTTATTTCGTGTGCTGGTTAAAGACAATTAATCTCATATTAAACTAATGATGCTAGTGATAAATATCGGATCATTTAACAAATCAAAGTTAAATAGTGAACTAATACGGGATATGATAGAAAAACTTATTCATAGTTAGAAGAAAAGGCCTTATGAATCAGATAACGCAAAGGGAATCATTTCGGTGTCTCACAATATGAAAAAGACTTCTTTCAAACAAGTTTGAACTCAATTCGATTGAACGCTATAATGCTTAAAAACAGATTGTAGCAACCTTGTGATTTGGCTAGACATCCAACTAGCATGGATCTTTACCCCACTATAATTCTTCTCTTCTTCTTTAACTGAGAATATGTGACAAACTCTAAATAAGCAACTGTTTTCTTGAATGTAACCCTAAAATGCTACCATATTTTTTGTTCACCTTTTTTTATGTGTTCGTCTTTTATTTTTGTCAATGCTGTGATATATTTTTTATTTTTCGATTGCTATTTTTATGTTTTTTTTCCTTTTTTTGTCTATGGATTTATTTTCTTCGAATTAATAGAACTAGGCAAGTTTGATGAATTGAAATTGGGTGTCAAAAAGTTAAAATAATTTCGGGACACTGCAATTTTTATTTTTATTTTTTTTTTGAAGGGGAATTTTTAGCCTTTATAAGCTAAGACAAATCATGTCCCATGATCCCCAAGAGGAAAAAAGGACAAGAATCAAACCAAATACAAGAACGAGAAAAGGCTAAAGATTGGGTTGCAATAGTATGAGCAACCTTATTCGCCTCACGACAAATAAATTTGCAAGGACCAGAATCCAAATCCGCTGATACGATCTAATCTTCCCATGTAAAAGACCAAATGGATGGTTGTCAGAAGCTTTGAGTAAATGAGAAATAACCACCAGAGAGTCCGATCCCACGTCCTTGACCGTGAGCTAATGATCTCAGGCAAACATTAATCCTTCGAGAATAGCTAGTGTCTCCGCAAGCTCCACCGACGGGCGACCACTCATAATCTTTGCCACGCACCCAAGAATAACTCCAAATTCATCCCTCATAGCCGCAACCACACACTAAAATGTGTTAGGATTGCCACTCATAGTGCCACTCGGATGGATAATGAGTTAGGATTGCAAATAAATTATGCAAAGAAAAGTTCAATATATTTTCCATTCAGTGCCATTTATGTAAACTTTCTAATTTCAATTCCTCAACTTTTTGAACCAGAAATGCGCTCAAAGCGTGGGCTTTAGAACCGTTCGCTTCAAACTGAACCTGTACACAGACCCGGGCCCAAACCATGTTCAATTTTAATTATTATTATTATTACTAAAATTCTCACCCGCACGTTGCACGGGGAGAAGACGGTAATAATATAAAAATTTGAGTAGTTAGTCACTATCAAATTTACATTAAAAAAATAAATACAGTAACAATATACTAATGATTTGTACACTATTTTTTAACAATAGATATGAATATTTAAAATCATTAGGTCTGCAAATGATCCCCGCAAAATAGGAATATAAAATATAAGAGGCCAATTGACACTATTTACCACCAATCTTTTGTATTTCTGCGTTTTTCATTCATAACCTTTAGAAACTGATTTTTTACCCTCAATTCCCACATTTTTGGCGCTATCTATCCTTTTTAACTGAAAATAATTATAATACCCTTTAATTGCTAACTAAAAAATTCAGTAGATTAAAAATAAATAAATAAAAACACAATGATAACATGATTTGTCTGCTTTTTTAAAAAATGCAAATCAATAAAAATCAAAGCAAAAAAATAAATCAATATTTACAACAAAATTTCCCACCCCATATAAGTGCTCTTATAGCACATATATTTCCCATGTATGCATGTCATGTGACTGATGTATCTACATGATATGTATATATACAATGGCCTAGCTAAGGAGGGCCATGGCGGGCATGGGCCTCCCTAATTTGAAAAAAAAAATTTCTTGCTAAAAATATATATATATATATATATATGATAATTTAGCCGCGTGTAATACATGGCTTACCTTTTCGGCCCAATGCTTTAATAGCTCCTACCTCTGCTATTGCATACATACAATTATATAAGACATATATAAGAATCCATATAAGTGTTATAATATTATTGTTAAAATTAATAAGCTTGTTTGTTTATTTTTATTGCTTTTCATGTTAATTAAAGTTGAAGGGTATTATAATCTATTTTAGTCCAATAACATAGATAGCGCTAAAAAGATTAGAATTGGGGTTAAAAAAACTAATTTCTAAAGGTTAGGGACAAAAAGCGTAGAAATATAAGAACTCTGAATTTGGATACAATTCAAGCCACGAAAGAAATCAAAATTTGAGTCCCAAAATAACCTGATTCAATTCCATAATTTTCATAGACATATTCCAATTATGCGTGAATTCTTTTGGAAAGATAGATAGCAATTAATATCAATATATTGGCTTCGAAATTTGATATAGGATCAGGCAAGAAAATAGTGAGAGATAAATCAGAATCACAACAAGATCTAAAGCCCAAAAAAAAAAAAACTATAAAGATATATTAATAATGTCATCAGTGACATTACAAGTTTTCTTAATGTGTCCAACAATAGGAGGGAAAAAAGAAACTAGTCACTCTATTCTTATTTAATATATGTGTGTGTATATATATATATATATTATAGAAAGAGTAAGGCGTGAAAAAAGTATTAGAAACCAAGTAATGAAGCGCGCCTAAGATATTATACTTTATTTTGTTGGACTTGTGTGTGTGACAAATTTCCATTCAACTCTATCACATATTTAATGTTAGGACCTAGGATATACCCCAATTTTGTAAAGGTTTTTTTATTGGAATAAAATAGTAGGGACCTAAAAACTTAGTGAGGATTATATGGTGCTTATTTAAAAAAAAAAAAAAGGACTTGGAATCTAATTTTTTTTTTTGTATTTGAGTAACCATCATCTTACTTGGTTAATCAAACAATGGGTTCACTTGAGCGTTAAAGACTCATCTCAAACATTTCAATGAAATGAAACCGCATTACTGTAAAGCTTATTTATAAGTTGTGTTATTTGAAGAAAGAGGTATAAAAAAAATTTTAACAAAAATTAGTACAAAGTAAGATTTCATTTTTTAACATATTACATTATTTTTAAATTAATGATAATTATATGGGTCACATGTCTATGTTTTCAAATTTTACGTCCATTTTTAATCCAAACGGAATTATTCGAAGTTTATGGATGTCTTCATCATTAATTTTTCAATAATCAAATAGGAGGATCACTTTGTAAGAAATTTGATAAATAGGAACTAAACTGGGTGAAATTGGTGTTTATCTGGGTCGTATGTTAACTAAGCTGCACCCTCGTGGCATCCTAACATTTCCTCTTGGCTCCATTGCTTGAAATTCACAGAGCCCGAACTAACGACTGTCCACCGATCTGTTATTTCCAGCGATCTCAAATCAATTTTCTGCTGAATTTTTTTTCAATTATTATTACTTTCATTATTTTTTACGAAATTTGTCATACAAATATTATCCGTTGACGTAAAATTGGGATCAATCGCGTTGTAGAATCAGTTGCTTTTTTGCTCTTTTGATGATCAAAGATTAGGGTATTTCTGTTGATTCATTCAATCAATGGCTTCGTGGCTCAAAGCTGCCGAAGGTATGATTCTTATTGCTACCTCTATATTTGTGCTTCTGATTTTTAATTGGATGGATTTGCGTTATTGATGGATGGGTTATCTGATCTTAATTGTATGTTAGGCCCTTGGCCTGTGTGAGTTATGACCGCATTGTAGGTTATAGGCCCTTGGCCTGTGTGAGTTATGACCGCATTGTAGGTTAGTATAGTAATACCTGACGTTAGAGCTATAGATGTAAGATCAGTGGACTGAGGATGATGATATAAGGGAACAAGATTGTGCTCTGTGTAAGAATTTATTGGCATGTATATGTGTGCTCTTGTAGGTTCTTATTTTGTTTCTTAATTGTTTACTCTAAATGGAGTTTGTACTAAGTTACGTGTACATTTTGTGTTCCGTGATCATGTTGAGACAGATTTGTTTGAGGTAGTAGACCGAAGAGCCAAGCTTGTTGTGGGCGAAAAATCAGATGAACTGCCTAATAATGTTCAGGCCCCAGGTACTGTTCTGAGGTATTCAGTTATAAAATTTTCCCCCTTTTCCTTTTTGCTCTCTTTCTGTCTTCTGTTCATCTAGATTCTAAGGGGTGTCAGTAACAATCAATTTGCATATAAGTGGCTGATTTTATTCTTAAGTTAATCAAATAAAACCTTCTAAGTGCTATGAATCTACATTTCACTCTTTTCAAAAGATCGATTATTATACATTTGGGCATCTCATGTTAATTCCTATCCAATTATTATTCATATTATAGTGGCAAAATGAGAAGTACTTAGACGTGCATAATTATGTTCTCACCGATTTAGTTTTCTTGTTCCCATTATCCAATTATGAAGCATCCAATGGACAAGGATCTCCAGCAAGGAGGACCAGGCCAAGAGCAAAGGTACGGTGTTGCATTCAGTACTCTTGGTTAACATGATATCTATTCATCCTCTATGCTATACTTTTTAATTTATCTAACAAGAGTTATGTTCAGCCCAAAAAGCGACTCTCTTCCAAAGACGATCCTGTAGATGTTGAAAAGGAGAGAATTTCACCAGAAACATCACAAAAGCATGTAGTTCCTGATGTAGATATGCCTATGCCCTCAGTTGAAAATAATGAGATCAATTCTGGTACTGTGAAATACAAAGCCACCAATGAAGAGCAAGGAAATATTGATGGAGATAGCTCCATAACAAAGAGTTCCTTATCTCATGCTATATCTACTGATGAGGCAAAACCTGCTGCTGATAATCTGGACATGGCAAGTGTTTCTAATGTGGAAGCTGTGCCTTCAAATTTAAATGACGAAATCAGGAGTGTAGACACTTCAGATGTTTCTGTGGGAACTCCACCTATTGCTTCTAAAGGTGCCGAAATTGTGCAAGGTGATTCTCCAACTGACTCCAATCAAAATATCACATTAGACGATGCAGGATCTTCTAAGAATCTGGAACAAGTAGATTCCCAATCTCTACATGCAAATGGACCTAGCAAAGTTGATGCCCAGTCAACACATGTGGATTCAGAAGTTGAGCCTCACTCTGAGCAGAAAAATGTCTCTTCTGCGTCAAAAGTGGAGGAACAACTGGATGAGGTAAAATTTGTGTCGTTGAAGATCTTCTTGGTCGACTTTCTTGCTTTAACATGTGTGATGCTGGTTGTTGGGCTTTCATATAGACTGAATAATTTAGTTTTACAGGCTCAAGGACTACTCAAAAGTGCAATTTCAACCGGTCAGTCTAAAGAAGCTAGGTTAGCTCGGGTAAGAATTTATTAATTATCCATAGACATATGTATATACTGTTGGATTGTTTATCAATTTTTTTGTTTACAGCTTTTAAGAAAGTTTCCTGTGTGATGTAATACCCACAACACTACTTTTGAAATTGAATTCTGTTATAACTAATAACCCGATCTCTACATTTGGATGCATATTGATGTACAGTAATTATGGCTGCTAAATGCTTGTACTCTGACTGGTTCTAGGTCTATGAAAACCTTCCCTGATATCGAGATTTTCCTAACACGTAAAATTTCTAATGATTAATTTTAGGTTTTTTTAACATAGTCTATGGAGTCCTGGGTTTACTTTTCAGTTGTATGGTTGCTGGTGGATGTATATACCATTTAACAGGGGTCCACGGTAACTTACTGGCAGACTTATTCTATTAGAGGGGATGGGGTGGGGGGATTTAGACAAGAATTAAGATTTCAATATTTTTTTTTGAGGTTTTTAAATGATGTGTTTTCAAGCAACTGCCTAATTGCTTCTTCTTCTATCTTTCTCTGTCCTTTGAGAAACATTTCTCCTCAAAATGAGCAGAAAAACAAATGATCATCATCCAAGAAACAAAGAATGAATCTTATATTGGCGCAGTAATTTCAATGCACCTAAAAGTTTTATATATATATATATATATATATATATATTTTTTTTTTAATAACTAACAATAAGTAGAAAAATTCAGGTAAAGTTGTCAAAATCAAGTCTTCAATACTAGAAGTGAGATTATTACATATTATTGTTTTTATGACGTAAACAAACAGAAAATGAAGAAGTAAGCCTTATTCCAGGTTAACTTGGTTCAGTTACTTCAACCATTTTTTATCATCTGGTTCGATGCACACTGTATGTGTGTGTATTAAGTGCCATAAGAAGATTCACAATCAAATAAGTCATTTCAACATTACTGTTTTTGACAAAAAACCTATGACTCTTGTGAATGTCTTCTTTAGAAGGTTCTGCCATACAGTTCGTTGGAACAATACAGTTTATTAATTCTGGACTTCATATGTATGTGTATTGTTCAGATCAATAACCACCTCTAGGGATGCCCAATGCAACACGAGTTATAAATTTAGATACAAACTACAACGAGAACAAAATAACTTATTTGTAGAACAAAGCTCAAAAAGTGCATAAACGTTTATCTCAGGTTCACCATGTAACAATGGGCTTGAAGTGTTCCGTCGAAAAGATTCATATAGGTTCAGAGGCGTAGCTTTCTAGGGGGTGGGGGCATACATGGCCCCAGAAAAATTTTCACCTTATTAAAAAAAAAAATATATATATATATATATATATAAAGGGTAGCCGTGTATTATGCAGCCCAACCCTCAAGTAGCGCCTGGCTTTGCCACTGTAGGTTGTTTGTGTATATAAATGGTTTTTCCTTCTCAAATGAATCATTTTAATGGGATGGGAAGGACCTTGTTATAATATAAAGGCCTGTTCTTGGAAGGCTTTCTTTAAACTAATTTTTCAAAATTAGATTTTTGGGACAATCTGTTGTGGGGAATTAGAGGCTATTGTGGGGAATTAGAGAGTGATTATTGGAAATGTGAAAAATAATTCTTTTATAGAGAATATGTAGTACTATTGATGTTTGACTCTTGACCAACTTTTTAGTTAGATTAATCTACAAATAGCCAGCTCTAACGTAGCATTTTGACCACATATTTCCATGGTATTTGTTTAGAAATGAATGCTTACTCCTTATTAATGAACTGGAAAAGTTCTTACATTCAATTCTGAAAAGTAAAGTGCAACAAATCAAAGAATTATGTTATATTCCTATAAACTTAAGACAAAAAAAGGATATATGTGTTAAAGAGGTATTAATTTTCCATCCCATTGTCGACACAACATTGCTACATTACAAATTCAAGCTAACAATTATTTTTTACTATTATATAATTAACTTTTTTATTGCTTTGTTGAAGATAACTTTTATTTATGTGATATAAATCTAGTGCGATCTAACAAATTACAAGCTGCCTAAATTTTCTACTTTCTCTGTTTTAAGCAAAAAATCTGACCGTTGTAGAACTGCATAAAGATTATTAAAAGAACCAAGACGATTTTCATTTCCAATTTTTCCCTTACCGCACTACTATAGTAGTCAAATGTTTGAAAAGGATGACTCTGGCAATTTTGGAATTCACTGATTATTGAGACTGTGTCAGATTATGTGTAAATTTGTACTAATGATTTGTTAAGAAAACAGGAATCACAAGGATTCTGCATATATTCGATTTTACTAGTACTGGCTCCAACTGACACAGCCTCTTAAGTTTTTAGGCCAATTTGACATGATATTCGTGGGTACAAGTTCAATCTTGGACGCCACCCATTTGAAATAAACTGTGCACTTGTTAAGCTTTAATAGGAGCAATTAATCCTGCCTACATGTAAGGGGTGTGTTCAAGACTTGAAGATAATATTTAAGTGGTGACAATGTAGTCTGATCTATTAGGTTAAGCCCTTAAACCAAGTGGGATTCAACAATTTCTTACATTTAGAACTTTCAAATGGCCCTTTTTGTTAACTATCTCTTCTCGTAAAACTCAATTCTTTCACCAAAAAATAAAAATAAAAAAATAATCAAATTGTATCATGGCATTCCATAAAGAGTTAGACCATTTCCAAGAGTCTCTTTATTTTTTAAGAACATTTTGTGAATAATAGAGAGCATCTTCGGTTTTTAGAGAATCTTTTATTTTCCACACTCCAATGACACTATTTGACAGCTTATTTGTTTACTTTTTCCTTTTAGCGTTTCCTCTTTTTGTCTCCATTTCTGTTTAATTTCTTAGAGTACAAACAAGTGAGACTCCGGTGGTCTAAGATATTCCCACATAATTCACAAAATCAATTAAAACAAATGAATAATATGCTTCTGAAACTACTTTAGATGGTAGATACAAAGTACTCATTGCTATTCTTTTAAGTTTTCTTACACTTCATTCGAAATGGATATTGATTTAAAATTTGTTACTTTTCTTTCTTTTCCTTTTTTCATCTCTTATTGAGCTTGATGTTAGTTATGCTCAGGTCTGTGCTGGACTTTCATCACGCTTGCAAGAGTACAAATCTGAAAATGCCCAGTTAGAAGAACTTCTTTCTGCGGAGGTGACCTATGAGCTCCTACCCAAGCTGAGATGAAACAGAACTTTATGTTAACTATTTTGTCCAGCATATCGTTTGATTAAATGACATCTAAATTCTTGATGTTCTATTTTAACAGAGAGAATTGAGCAAGTCGTATGAGGCTCGCATAAAACAGCTTCAGAAAGATTTATCTGCATCCAAAAGTGAGGTTACCAGAGTAGAAGCAAATATGGTTGAGGCATTAGCCACAAAGAATGCTGAAATTGAGGCACTTATCAGTTCTGTTGATGCACTGAAGAAGCAAGCTGTTTTATCTGAAGAACAGTTAGCATCACTTCAGGTTACCTGAAGTACTTTTTCTTTGAAACCTAGCTTCAAACTATGGTCTGTAAGCCGACTAGGTTCATATGTTGTAGTTCTTATTGGCTTGAATGATTGAACCAAAAGTCACAGTTGAAATACTATCCGTTGAAATGCTTTTTCTTTTTTCCCTCCTTTTTCTCTTTCTTTGCTTCCTGAATTTCTGTTTTTGCTTTTTCTTATTCTTTTACTTCATCATGCCATCCGTACCGTTCTATGCCTTATTTATCCTTGCTGTATGTATCTTTGTTAGGCAAATACAGAGTCTCTGATGAGAAATAGGGAACTAACAGAGACAAGGATGATGCAAGTAAGTTTACCTGTATTTTGATGAGTAGTGAACGTGGTGATTTACACTTTGCTTGGTAACCATTTAAAAATCTTTTGTTTATAAATGGATTTAAAATTGAAATTTTGTATAGGTGGCATCATGTAATCATGCCATGTGGAGTTAATGACTAAAGTGATGTGAAAATTTACATCACATCAATGAGGTGGGTTAATAGTGTGTTTGCCATGTATCCAAATTTTGAAAATTAAACTTGTTTATGAAGGGAGTTGATTTATAAATGGTTGCCAAATGGAGTGTTAGAGTTTCCAAATTTATTTTAGCAACTGCATGTTGTATTGGAATTCTTATATTGGAAAGATATTACGTCAGGCTCTAAGGGAGGAGTTGTCTGCCGCAGAGCGAAGAGCTGAAGATGAACGTGCTGCTCACAATGCTACTAAAATGGTACTTACCTGCAAATATCTTTTATCAGTGTGTGTTTTTTTCTTTTGAAGGGGGAGTTATTTTTCTTTTATAGTACTTCTACATGCGCAATCATGATGTGATGGGCATTTTGCTCGAAATGCAGGCTGCTAGGGAGAGGGAAGTAGATTTGGAACACAGAGCTGTTGAGGCATCCACAGCATTAGCCAGGATCCAGGTATTTTGAGGACCAGTTGATGTCTTTATAATCTCAAGGACAGAAACAAAGTGCACCCTCTCTATCTTCATTTGCTTGGAGAAAATCTTTTGGCTAAACTTTGTAAATGGTACTGTCTCTGCCAGAAGGATTTCAACCTGTATGCAAGCTGGATATGGATTGACGTCACTTAATTTAATCAATATAATATACCAGTAAAAATCTGATATTGATGTCTGAGCTTTCAATCTTATTTTGTAATATGAATTACAAGTAAAGAACATGTTCCCCTGACTGAACAATCATTTTTCCTGTATTTAAATCCTTGCACTCCCCTCATACCATAGGGTTAAGAGATTCATTTGACTATTCCTAGTACTAGGATTGAGATGTGTTCTCTGATTTTCTCACACTTGGGGAGAGTTTGTATTTTGCTGTTTTGATGTATGAATGTTATAGTGACAGGGCGCAGGGGTCTATTTTCTCCCTGAAATAATTGTCAGTTAAGAAAGGAAAAAGATTCTCCAGGGAGGACCAATTCTTTTTGAAAAAGGATCTTACTGTTAATCTTTGATTGATGTGATATACTTCTGTTTACACAATGCGTAAATGCATCTCTGTTATGTTGCCAGAGAACAGCAGATGAAAGGGCCTCAAGATCGGAAGAGCACACGTCTGAGCAGAAGGTGGCATTGCTTGAGGTAATGGTTATACTCCGGGGGGGG
>CAVNYN010286833.1:86941-101869 GCA_963692815.1 Nyctanthes arbor-tristis
ATTTTTTTTTTTTTTTTTTTTTTTTTTTTTTGTGTGTGTAGGGCGGGTTGAGAGAGACAGAGGCTTTTGTTGAAAGCTCATGTAATTTTAAAACTCTCTTGGACTAGGTTGAATGTGCATCCTTAAATCAAGAGTTGCAAGACATGGAAGCTCGTATGCGCCGCGAGCAGAAGAAGTCCCCTGAAGATGCCAATCAAGCCATTCAGGTTGATAACTGTGAACTTAGTTTCTACTACATAGAGTATTTTCAGATTCTGTCAAACCAGCTATGTGCTATGTCCTATCTATGACTTCTATAAAAAGATGTAGGGGATGCTTTTTGCTATATGCATATCCTTTACAGTAATTAGCTGTATTATTATTTTCTTACTGATGAACAAAATCTCCTTTTACAGCATGACACCCATATAATTTTGAAACCTGGATCCTATCTCTTAATTTTATAGGAATCTGAGCACTTACCAAGGTTGTCTCCTGTGCATTAAAGAAAAGAGCTCAGATTCCAAGATTGTATTGGTGTATGTTAATCAATAGTCTATGTACTGGCCATTCTTCTTTACTATAAGAATGGGGGTCAGGTTTCAGATGGTTTCGCTTATTCCATTCTTTTGATGGTGTAAACCTAAAAGGATCTATCTGCATGGCTGTTAAGGCGTGTAACTTCTTTCTCGTAGTAAAAAAAATAAAGGTCAAGATGCCTTTGCAAAATGATGCAAGTACATTTCTCTCCAGTTTATTGTGGTCCCTGGAATCCTTTCTGTTACCAAACTTTTCTGGTACTTTGATACCTTAGAGTGTCTTCTATCCTAAACAATCCAAAATTTTGATTGTCGTAAAATTTGGTTTTCTTGAATCACTTAGGACTGTCTTGAGTGTGATATGCATGTCCATCCATTATTATTCACCTAGAATTAATCTGTGGACAAATAGACATTTTTGCGATAGGTTTTGTGTAACTCCCATTTCCTTTTCTCTCCTTTTTTCAATCATGAAGGTGCAGGCATGGCAAGAGGAAGTGGAGCGTGCACGTCAAGTTCAAAGAGAGGCTGAGAACAAGCTTTCCGCAATGGAGGTAATTTTGGTTATTAGTGCAGCTATATGTATATGTCACATTCATGGATATGTCAAATCTTTAAGGTGCAACAACTTTTTCCCGTCACTTGTAGGCTGAAGTTCAAAAAATGAGGGTTGAAATGGCAGCAATGAAGAGGGATGCCGAGCACTACTCGCGTCAGGTCTCACTTCTATGATGGCATAATTTTTTCAAACTGTGACTTTCATTTAATTCAAGGATAAAGCTAGGAGGTGATATATCCTATTAAATGATGCCCAAAAAAATAATAAAACAAAATAAAAGAAGGATAGAATGAGTTTATGAGCTTGTACTGTCACAAATGATCTAGTACTGTGCTTGGTTGATAAAGTTATATCTCGGCAATGCTGTTATTCTGGTGTGGTTTTATTTCTTAGGATCGCATCAAAGGGCTGAGGATTTACCTTGGGTTTTCTCTTCAGTTTTTTCTTTTGATGTTGCTATCTTTGTTAGTGGAGACTTGTAGTCATGTTGAGGAAGGTAACTCAGGATATAAAATAGTAGGTGGCACATTTAGGCTTTTAGAAATGGGTAAAAGTTTTATTAGATATATTTCCATATGTACTAGGAAGGTACAAGGTCCTTGAACTAGGATTGCCACATGGCTTCTGATGATAAGCTAATGGTGCTTTATGTTGTTTATTGTAACATGGAAATATTATACAGCAAAATCTGACAGGACTTAAGGTTATGGAAGAAGGTTATTGATCACAATTAAAAGTTTAAGTCAAAATTCCAGAAGAATGAAACATATCTAGGAAAATCCTTCAAAACAAATCTCATTTTCATTTTGTAAAAGTATCGAAACTTGGTAAGTATTCAAAATTAATTTGAAGCTAATCAACATTAGATACTTATATTTAGGAATAGAAGTTATGATTTGTTTCCTTTCTCATAGAAGCTATTACATTATATTAGTTTAATAGTTTTCCATTTTATTAGTTTGGTAGTCTGGATGCATTTAAAATACAAGCACATGTATGCTCTTTCATTATCAGCAATCTACTGATATTGAACCCTATGAAAGTGAGATTTTTCTCCTTTGATGCTTCTCTCTGCTCTTTTTCTTCTCTCTCTTATATACTATTATCCTACATGCCGTGTTACACCAGCATATGTTGTCCCAAAAAGAATCCTTTCTATTTGTGGTAAAATAGAGGAGTTTAGAAGGATGTAATCATATAAATCAGAGAGTATTGGATGAAATCTAGAGGCAATGCAAGCATTATATCTAGTAAAAGATTTCTGCAAGTTTAAAAACCTAGTACTTACAAAGTTTGTGTAGTTAAATGCGAAATGTCAATAAGATGAACCTTCAAAATACAAATGGCTACATGAATGTGTGATTACATTGAAATACATAATCTAGGAGATAAAATAAATGCCAAAAAATGAAGGTAGAATGGTTGAGAATATATAAAGGGATCACAATTTAGGTGGTTTTACAAGTCTTATGCATATCAAATGAGACATCTAATAATCTGCGGTCGGTTGAACCCTCAGCAGATGGAAAGGTAAATTAAAACTGGAATGACATGGTGTGGCTGCTTAAAGTTGTGTTTTCATTTTCCAATATCATAGGAACCTACTAGGGTCGACAAAAAAGAATTTATTTTGGCTAGGTCAGATCTTTAATTTTTTTCCTTTCTTTTAATAATACGTTTTTAGATAGATTTTTTTTCCATAAGATGCATTCTTCTATGTTCAACTTCTTTCTCGATAATTAAACATTAGTGTGGTTGTCTTTGAGCAGGAACACATGGAGCTGGAGAAGCGGTATCGTGAGCTCACAGATCTATTGGTAGTTCTATGATATTCATGTATCTGTCATTTACCATTAGCATACGATGATGACTTGTCTAATGTCCAACTGTTAAATGTGGCGTTCAGTATTACAAGCAAACACAGCTGGAAACCATGGCTAGTGAAAAGGCTGCTGCTGAATTTCAGTTGGAAAAGGAAGTAAAGCGTCTTCAGGAAGCGCAGGTCTGCTCTTGGCTGATTATGTTCTCTTTCTTATCTTCGCAATCATAATTATACAGGTATTCACTGACTGCAAATCTCCATAACATATAAAGCAGCTAGAAGCTGAAAGAAACCGAGTTTCTCGTCGAACTTCAGCCTCTTGGGAAGAAGATGCTGACATGAAAGCGCTCGAGTACGTGCTGTTATTTTGTTTCATTCCCTCAAATTATGTACTTATGTTAAATTGATGTAAAATAAATAAATGAAAGAAAGAAATCAACTGTTCTGCATTTATATAGGCTTTTAGAATATAGTGCTCCAAAAGAAGAAAAATTGGACCAGGGTTTTGGTATAAATTAGGAACGATTTATCAATCTTGAAAAACCAGTGCTACATGATAAGACAGTGGATTAAAATATCCATGATGGTTTATATAAAGCATTATGTTATTAATTTCCTGATAGTTGAAACAACAGACCTTCTATATAACATTTCCTTTTTACAGAACTTGAATGATCTTTTCACAAACAAAATCAAGAACCAACACTTTTTCAGAACATAAGCATCTTGTGAATTTTTTTGAATGCTTGTGCTTGAAATGGTTCCCTTCCTTGCGCATATGTTCTGTACACGAATTTTTAGTTTCTTTTGGTAAAAGGAAAAGCTTATTTAAACAGATCAGAAGAACAGGACAATTTTTTGTGCAAATTACAGAAATTATTATATGCCCTTGCGGGTCCTAAGGTCTGAGTTACTTAGATCTATGGGTCTGGCACTTTGGAGTTGATATAGGTCTAGCCCATTTATCTCTAAGTCTCTGATGTTATTAATATTGATTTTTCAATAATTCCAAAATGGTGGGAATTATCTTTAATTTGTCCTATTATTATAAATACAAAAGTCTCATGTCTGGTTAGTAAGATAGAAGATAATGAGTTTTTAAATTACTAGGAATGGGTCTTTCGTTTCTTTTGTTTTATATATAACGTGGTAAAAGAACTAAGCAAATTTGAAATTGCAATATTCATTTTTCTTAACCACTCATGTTTTTCTTTGGTTTTACGATGGTTTTACGATCTACCACTGCAGGCCACTCCCTTTGCATCATCGCCATATGGCTGGGGCAAGCGTACAGGTATAGTTGGTTTTCACTCTTCTTTTTTTTATTGGGAAGTTTTCCTCAAATCATTTCTTGAACCTGCTGGATTTTCTTGCATACTATAATTTTGCAGTTGCAGAGAGCAGCGAAGTTTTTAGATACTGGGGCTGTCAGGGCAACAAGATTCCTCTGGCGGTATCCAACCGCTCGACTTAGCCTGCTTTTCTATTTGGTAAGAATAGTTAAAACTCCTGTTTTTATTACATTTATTATCTAATGTTTTGAACCATCTCAAATGACCCAGAAACTATGTCCTTAATCTTCATCATAACTAAGAATGGCATGACAAGGGAACTGACGTGTGCAAATGAACCTTGTCAGATGTAAAGTGGGAGAAGAAAAGGGGAGACATGAAATAGAACATAGGAAAGAATAGGAAGTACACTCTTAAAGTTGGTAGCAATTACTGGATGTTAAGATGTATGCGCCATGGGATTTTATACCTAAACCAGGGTACGGGTTGTTTCTGTACTACAGTTCCTTATGTAATGGAGTACTATTTGAGCATATAAAATGAGGTAGTTGGCAGCCTTATGTTTCAGACTTACAGGAAAATTGATATAGTTTTAAGCTTTTTATTTTGTAACAGCTACTATTGTTGAGAGGTTAAACAGATGTAGTCTTGGGAAAGTAAAAGGACGCCTCATTTGTTGAGTCTTTAACAAATGACATCATGATGCCGCCTAGGTTGTCTTATAAGTTTTTACTATTTTTAGAGGTTGAAAGTTAGTGACCAAGAGAAACACACTTAGATGCTGATTTGTACCCTGCCATTGCACATGATTCAATTTTTCTTTTGTAAAATCTCGTGCACTATATTATTTGATGCTATGCAATGATGTTGACAGGTATTTGTGCATCTCTTCCTGATGTATCTCTTGCATCGCCTTCAGGTACGTGGATCCAGCCATTTGCTAAAGCATGGTAAAATATGAATATAGTTGGAAAAGTCATAATAGTTGTTCATTACATATGCACTATACAGGCGCAAGCAGATACTTTTACTTCCAGAGAAGTTGCAGAGTCGATGGGACTTGGCAACCATACGTTGCCTTGAGCGACCTGCAGGCTGGGTTGCTTCGTGATCACAAATGTTGCTTATTTGTCCACATTTTGATAAATATTGGATGGGGAAAATGAGTGGTTGTGCTGACTGCAATCCGAAATTTTATTGTCGTTATCCGCTGTTTCACTGAAGATTGTACCTTTTTCTCGTGAATCATTTTACTGGAGGAGATTTATGTTCTATATATGTTGAAAACCCCACATGGCAAGGTTTGTGAGATCGACTAGCCCTCCAAACGGTCATAGCTAACTAGCATTGTTTAGTTTGTTAAGTGATAGCTAACATGTAAGAGATACGAGGTTTGTGTTCCTGGAGTACATTGCGCATCTTAAATGAATTGTCCATATTTTAAAGGCCTCCTATATAATTTTGATTTTTTAAGTTTGTAAATGCTTCCCAGGGAACTGAAGTAATGAGTTATAATGAATATATTTTTTTGTTCATAATTTCATTTTTAGCACTTTCATTTTTAGCATATGTATTCGGAGAAGTTTATTTAGTTGCAAGTACTAGTCTTCCACATGTGCGTTGCACAGGAAGACAATTCCAGTGTACATGCTCCCGTATTTATAGCTCATGTATCGTTGTTGGGGAAAACTATTGTGCCAAATAAAGTTCAGCTTAGCTAAACTAATGTGCCCGAGTTCATAGGAATTTTGATCTCCAACCTGTCTGAGCTCTCTTCAATATTGGCCTCTTCAATATTAGCTTCACCATTTCTTTTCGCATAAAACATCTAATGTTGATTTACAAAGCGGTAATCGTAGAAAAAGAAAGAAGAGAGATGTCATAATGTCTGGCGTTGGTATAACGATCGGAAATAAATTTGACTAACACATAGGTTATAGAATGTTTTGGCTTTAATATTGCAATTGTTGTTAAGCAAATTATTATAGAATGTTTTGGCTCTAATATTGTAATTGTTGTTAAGCAATTTTTTTTTTTTAATATGCAATTTATTTTGTATGTAGTTATAAATATGAAAAGAGAGTCTTTCCAATTCATTTGTTATTCATGTATAGATTTCAATTATAATTAAGTTACTATTTAAACTGTAACTCTCCCTATAAGTGATTACAAAATCAAATTTTCACTATATATAACCTTTTATGTTACACTATTGATTTATTTAGAAATCCCTTTTTTTTATTTTTCTTTTTAACATTACAAGGAGATTATAGGGGAGGGAAATCGAACCCTTGACTAAGAGTGTAAAGAACTAATACAGATATCAAGACTACAAAGGTCTTAAAAGAGTATATCAATATGAAACATATTGCATACTGATTGGCACGTTATTGGTGGATGCAAAATGGTCAAATCTTATTAGATAAGTTAGAAAAAATTTTCCCTAAAGTAAATTAAGCAGACACATCTATAGATGAGTTCATCTTTAATTCATCTCTACATCTATATACTCAAGAAGAAATTGATATATTCCAACTGAATTTTGTTCCCTCTATTAATTTTCATTTAATATCTCAATTTTGTTTTGCTTGTCCCTCTATGAAATGGAATTACTTGCTTTATCATCTGGTAGACGATGAGATGACCGTGGTTTATTATTTAATATATCCACCTGATATTTACCTTCAAACTCTGTAATCTAAATGAAGTGTAATGGAGTGTATAATTACTTCTTCGTTTTAATTCTTAATGGGGTCAAGAAGAAGGTGTCATGAAAATTAGAAAATGAAAATAAGATGGTAACGGGAAAACTGGGGTAAAAGTAAAATTCAATGAAATTGTTGCTGGAAATTTTTTCTTAAACCTTTGTAATTTTTGATACTTGATGGAAGATATCACTGAAGGAGACAAAAGATGTCATTAATATGGACTTGGGATGTAGTTTTTTAGTTGCTTTAATTTATAGGGTTAAATTCGTATACGTGAAGGAATTGTGGTGTATTTATTGAAATTGTGTTATAATTGTAGTGTATATAAGATGTGGTGTAATAAATAATAAAAATCGTACTAGTAATATAATTACCTACCCAGTTAAACCGGACTGGTTAGCCCCCTAGTTACAACTTACCAAATTCGATCAGTATTTGGAAATTAATTCCTCTAAGTCTTCGTATATGGAATTATTTCCATATGTCGTTTAAATGCTTCCCCCAATATGGTTATATCTTTGGATACTTAATCCCTTACATCTATATAAGTAAATAAAGCTATTGATATCCCTACTTCCATTATTAATTCTGTGAAACTACACGTATCAATGGCGAGAAAGATCCAGGTGCAACAAGTTTGGAACTACAATTTGCAGCATGAGTTCGATCAAATTCGACGAGCTCTTCCTCGGTTTCCAAACGTGTCGATTGATACCGAGTTTCCTGGGATAATTTATCATGATCCAGCCATGCATTATTCTTCTCTTTCTCCCGATCAGGCCTATGCTCTAATGAAGAGGAACGTCGACGCAACTAAATTGATTCAGATTGGGCTCACTTTATCTGATGCAAAGGGTAATTTGCCTGATTTTGGTACTGAATCTTGTTATGTTTGGGAATTCAATTTCCGGGAATTCAACGTTGATCAAGACCTCCAAAACCCGCAATCCGTCGCCTTGCTTGAGCGGCAAGGCATCGATTTCTTGACGAACAAGAAAATGGGGGTTTCTAGCTTCAACTTTGCGCGGCTTTTTATGACGTGTGGGCTTGCTTCCAGGCCGATGTGGGGAGACCAAAGGAGGACGTGGCTGACATTCCACAGCATGTATGATTTCGGGTTCTTGATCAAAATGTTATCGAGGAAACAATTGCCGCGTGATCTGTTGCAGTTCAAAGCATTCGTGCGAATGTATTTTGGCGTGAGAGTTTTCGACTTGAAGCAGATGATGGGATCTTGCGGGCTTCGTGGTGGCTTGGAGCGAATGGCCAAGAGTTTGAAAGTCGAGAGGATGGCCGGAAAAAGCCACCAAGCCGGTTCAGATAGCTTGCTTATAATGCAAGCTTTCGTGGAATTAAAGAAAGTTTACTTCAACAATCAAGGGTTGCTGGATGAATTCAATTACAAGATTTATGGATTAGTTAGCGATCATGTTGAGTTAGAAATTACAAAGTGATAAAAATTAGTTTGGAATTGTTTTCTGTGTTCATCTCTTCCGGAAGGGGTAATCGGTGAGATCTTTACATAACTACCGCACAAACAAAAGCGGAATTAAAAATACGACGAAACATAAGTGAATTGCATGCGTAGAAACACCGCACACCCTGTATGTAAATTATGTAAATAGTGACACATCAAAATTTAAAAATAACATAAAAATAAGTGATTAATTAAAAAATTCATACTAAATTAGAAAATTTACACGTGAAAATTGAAGAGTCACGTTTATAAAATTATTTAAAAGCTTACATTAAATTAAAAAGTCGCATTTGTATAACTATAATAAAAAAGTCGTATGTAGGGTAACTAATTAATTTAAAAAGTCACATCCTTTATATTAGAAAACCCACATATAGAAATTCATATGTTACATTTATGTAACTATATTTAATAAAAAAAGTCACATATAGAACCTACTAATTAAAAAGTCACACGTAGCGTAAAACACTCGTATATAAATTAAAAAATCACATTTGTGTAACTATATATGTAATAAAAAAAGTCACAAAAATAGGATTAAAAAAAATCACAAATATAACCTACTAATTAAAAAGCCATATATAATCTATATATGTATATGTGTGTGTGTGTATATATATATATATACACACACATAAAGAAAGAATAGTTTCCTCTTTTTGTTTTCCCTCTCATTTCACTTGCTATATCTAACTGCATCGTGGCCCTTTGTTTCATCTTTGTATCTTAGCCATTCATTATTATAATTTATTTAATTTATTTTATTTCAATTTCAATTTCCAATGTATTATTAATTAAACCAATCAATTAATTCATTATAATTTAGGTCAATTTATGGTAACGTTTTCCAAATCCGTGTTTAACGAATCAATTAATTCATTTCCACTGTATTATTCATTTATCAATCAATTAAATCATTACAATTTAGGTCAATTTACCCTCTCTTCTTCAACTATTGGATTCACAGTTACATGTAATTTCGTCGTTGAGCTTGCGATATCTTACTAGCAAAGTCCTTATCATCAAGAAGTTGCCTATTGCCGATAAACACTGCGTCTCACATTCGATCTGCAAAAGATTTGTCATTATCCCAACTTTAGTATGTTTGTATGATATATATTTTATTGACTAAGATAACTATATTATTTCTACCTTAAATAATTAATACGTAATTAATAATTATAATTTCTCTTATATTTACATCATTATATTGTATAGTGCACGATAACCATACACAAAGTAACTGATTTTTTTCATAAATTTGGAATATAAATCATTGATGCTTAATTGAAACTTCCTAACCGTAATTTCTCACAAACCTTATTTATTATAAATATTAATAAATATTTACTTCTATGTTAAATATTAACAACAATCATAAAATCTTGATTGTAGCTTTCTAAACATAACTTTGCAGGAAATGAAATTATTCTTAATAAATTCTCTTTAATTGATTTTTGATGTTAGCTTTCCATATATAGTCTCCAAAACCTAATTTCTCATAACTATATTCTCCTACCTAATTTCTTTTAATAATCTGATTATGTTACGTAATCCAATATTTAAAAAACCAAAAGATCATAATCAATTTGTTCTTGATTTTATCTTTCTATACACATCCTCCAACATACCTAATTTCTTATAATTATTCTCTCTTATCTAATCCAATCTTCAAACACCCTAAATAAGAGACTTACTTCATTCTTAATTTTAGCTTTCCGTAAGTATTGTCTTACATACCTAATTTGTTATAACTCTTTTCTCCAATCTCTTCAAGCCTTAAAACACCGTAAATAAATTATGTAATTTATATAATCATCTATTCACTTTTATATGACAAAAATTTTATTCTCGCATTGATTAACCGTCACCAGATGTTTTTGTAGCGTTCATCGCAAAGCATGCAAATAGATGATTATATGCTATGATCTTACGCCATATTTGCTCCGCCGAACTCCTCCCATGGAGAACTTTGTTAACTCCAGCTGTTTCATTTCATATTGAAATTACCGTTTTCAATCTATACTCCATTCCGGCAAATTAATTTCTGGCATTATGTATGTTCATAAACATTGACATTCCCGTTCTATTTTTTCAATGCTCGGATCATCTCCAAACTAATTAGGTAAGTTCATAATCCAATCTGATTGCTTAAGTACATTTTATATTTGAGTGTTAGCATTGACAATCCAGTAATTAACATTTTCTTATAAATTTTCATACCTTATAGCCCGTAACATTCCGGTCCTATTTCTTCTACTTTGGAAGCATCTCCAATATGATTTGGTATGTTTACAGTTGATTCCGTTGCTCAAGCACATTTCATTTTTCATTGTTAATATTGACACATCACTGATTGAGGTTTTGTTATAAATTTGCAGTCCTTAACATTGTCTGTTGTCGTCCTGCTTGGAAAGAGTAGATCAACCGTCCCAGACTCAGCCTTATCATCTGAATTGGATTTTGCCTTGCATTGAAATCAGGTTATCTTGTGCACTTGAATTCCAAATGCCTTTATATTTCAAATGTTTTATGTTGATAAAGATGTGACAATATGAACCAATCTAAATACGTGAAAATCTATATTCAAATTATAACTTGCGTTCTAAGAATGTGTAATTCATCATTATCGAATTATATAGAGTTCAACTTGTGTTGTTATAGTGTTACAAACTTATTCATTAGTTTTTTTTTTAAATGGATTTACATTTCATTTAATTGCATCGAGTAATAATTATTTTCATGATGCTCTAAATTAAAATTCCGTGAACTTTTTATTCATCTATATATAGGTTTTTCCACTTTTGAAAGCATAACATGAGGAAATTGACGAAGTCAACTATCATAGCGGATGGAAGTAGGAGGAAGTTGGACGAAAACAACGATCATTCAAATTCTAATTCTGACATTGTATGTAGCGCCAAGGAACCTAGGGTTCCTGTACAATCACTCAATTCTATTAACGTTTCTATTGGTTCACTACATGACCAGCCATTTTCTTTTGGTTTAAGGTGTCCTTTAAATGATGTCACTAATGGTGAGTTGAAAGTTCAATAAATTATTGGCCATTTACGTGTATTTAGCATTATCTGTTGCTAATACTTTTATATTTTTGTAGAATATGCGATGCAAGGGGTTTGTCTACAACCGATGATATTGAGATAACAAATCCGAGCCATGAGCTGACGTTAAAGGTTGGTGAATCTGTGATGCTTATGCACAATATTGATCACTCATCTGGACTATGCAATGGTACGCGCCTTTTGGTAACAAGACTTGAAGATTATATTGTTGAGGCACAAATGTTGACGGGCCATAATGCCGGTTAGAAATTCTATATTCCCAGATTAAGCCTCACTCCATCTGATGTTAGATTGTCTTTTACATTTCAGCGAAGACAATTTCCATTGATAGTTTGTTATACAATGACTATCAATAAAAGTCAAGGCCAGTCCCTTGCAAACGTTGGTCTTTTCTTGTGGCGGCCTGTATTCACCCAGGGGCAGTTGCATGTAGCAGTTTCTAGAGTCACAAATCGGAGTGGGTTGAAGTTTATGATATGCGATGAGAATGGTGACCCTGGCAATACTACGTTGAATATTGTTTACAAGGAGATTTTCAACAATCTATAGTGGTCTTAAGTCGAAGCAGGTATATAGTTAATTTTTTCTTTTATCAATTCCATACTGCTCTTATTTAATACCGTATTTAATTATTTTAATCTCATCTGCTAAATGCAAGTTATTTTCTATTATCCCATTGCTCTAAATGTCAATATTCATTGAGTTACTAAATTTTATGTGCTACCCCGTGTTATGCAAACTACAATATTGATACGACATTTGCTCAAATAACCATGTTGTATTATTTTTCATTATTACTTCTATTGAATTGTTTATTTTATCTGATAACAGCATCCCATGCAACACACGGGTGAAATTACTAGTAATATAATAATAATAATAATAATAATAATAATAATAATAATATCTATAAGTACAGATCAAAGGAAAATCTTTTGACTTCCTTATTTACCCCTATAATTTTTTGAAAAACATATTTTACCCTTTTAGACCAAAATATCCTTTCTTTTTTATTCTAACTTCCCAAATCGTTCTTCAACTATATTAATTTAAAGACTTCTAAATTCTTTCCTTAATGACGACTTTTAATATTAATTCTCCAATTATTCGTATGCATATTTAGCTCTTCATTTTTCATATCATTAATTGATTATTATAATTAATTCAAAAACTTCATTTCATGCATTAACAATCATCGATTGAAAACATTTTATTTTGTATGCTCAATAAAAATCCAATAATTTAATTAATGCTCTCCTCATTTTATTTTTTTCCAATCAAATAGATGAATCTAAATGATATATAGTTCGATTCTGTAAGATTTAGTTTTCTTAGAAATTAGAAATATGAACGATCTTACCTTCATTTTAATTTTAAAGACCCAATAAATAACATGTACTTTACTTTAGAAGACAATTTTGTAATATCAGAGGCCAAACTTCAGGTATCAAGTGGGTTCAATTGAAGTTTAATAATAATAATAATAATAATAATAATAATAATATTATTATTATTATTATTATTATTATTATTATTATTATTATTATTATTATTATAGGCCATAACGGTAGTAATTAAAAAAAAAAAAAAGTGTTTCCTGGGCACTTGATCTTGGCTAATTATGTTTACTATATATTTCAAGCAGTAAACAAACTTTACTCAATGATGGATTTCATAATCATACGACCAATTCTGGAGGGTGAAACTCTTTCGAATGAGAAGGACATAATTCCACAAGTGATAAAGAGCAAGTTACATATATATTTCAAGAAGTAAATAAACTAGACTTAATGACCAATCTCATACTCAAACCACCAAGGCACCAATACCGGAGCGTGAAGCTCTTTCGAATGAGGAAATAATTCTACTGAGAGATACATATAGTCAAATACTGAGAAACTATTATATGAATGAAGTAAATAAGGCGGTAGTGATATGAGAAATTGAAAGGTGATTAATGTATTGGGCATGGTTACTGTATTGCTAATTAAGTCAAATGTTTGATATGGCCCGATACATTGTACTTAAATCAATTATATATCAACAACAACGTTGTTCATATTTTGGTATATTGATTTACTTTATTAGTAAACACAAAACAAGACACAAAAGACTGAATTGGTAGCAGAATTGCAATGGGTCCAGAATTGCAATAGCTTTCAATAACTTTTTACTGCCTACTCCTTGTTTTCAATATATTTCATTAGATGAGTGAATTTAGATTTTGCCAACAAGCAGTATGATTCGTTGCATGGAAACTTTAGACTTTTTAATAAATGAAATGATGTTGTGTGGAATTAACTTACTGATCGAGTTCAATATTTCACATGGATGAGTTACACAGTTCATATAGTAGAAAAAATTATTGTGGCATGTGGTCTATTTTGGAAAGTTGAGATGATAAGAAAAATTGCAGGAAATATTAATAGCTGAAACTAATTTAGGAATTGTTTCTTTTATTTATTTATTTTTTATTTTTTCATATTACAAGGGGATTGTAAGAGAGGGGAATCACATTGTTTTTTGTTCTCCCCATATTTTATGATCTTTTGGTTTTGGTTGTCCCCATTTTCTGTTGGCTTTTGTTACAAAACCAGTGACAGCATTTTTTTCTAGTGTAATCAAGACTATTGTCACCATGTCATTTTTATCGAAAAGGATTGTTAACAACACTACGTTGTGCACCGAGTCATGCATGCGGTCATTTTTTTATCTGCTAAGAGTGGTACTATGCACCAGTGTGATGAACCGTTATTAACCCCTCATTGGTAAGAGATTTACCCTATGCTACTACGTATTGTTAGTAGCAATTAATGTGATGTGCTATCATCAATCAATATCAAAGGAACTTGCTGTTACCAATACCTTATTACCAATGCATTGTAGAAAATGAACAAGCTGTGTTACCGCCATAGTTTTTTTTTTTTTTTTTCATATTTGTTACCATTGTCAAAGTTTTTTTGGTTGATGCTAGAATTGTTACAAGCTTCTTGTTACCGGTATGTTCACCCAAAAAAAAATGTGCTTTATTTCTCTGATACTAAGCCATTGTGACTAGTGATCGTAGAATCGTAACCTTGTTACCATGTTGGTAACACAGCAACAAAAATGGTAAATAGAGAATGTTATGGTAAAAATAAACATAAATGGACATACTATTACCATGCATGTTGCCATTCTGATATCACTTTTCTAAAATTGGTAATAATTTTGCTGCTACAATCACATTGTGACTAATGCACTAAGACAAAGTGATAGCCAGTATTTTTTTTTTTTTTTATCTTGGTTAACTTTACTAAAGATTTTAGCTGACCCCAAAATGGAAACAAAATGGTAAATATATATAAAAATAAAACGAGTTAAGGAGAACAATTGTGACCAATGACAATATTCTATTGTTACTGTCATGGTAACGTTGGTACCAAAATGTTACCATACTGGTAACGAGGTAACAACATGGGTACAGTGA